>JAVTVY010050193.1:0-233140 GCA_036873755.1 Hanleya hanleyi | reverse complement strand
ATACGAGAAATTAGGAATGTGAATATCCCCCAGCTTCTTGATAGAATTAAACAACTGGAAAATGCACAATTAGCGTCAGAAATCAACAGCAGAAAGAGGAATTTAATTTTACAAGGATTACCCCTAGAAACGGCTTCTGTCTATGACGAAAATACCAGGAAGGTAGTGAGAGACTTTTTCAAGAAGCTGCTAAAAATGCCTGAAGAAAGAGTGGATAATATGGTGTTTATTGCAGTACACAGAACACCGTCTAGGGCCCCTCTCGCATATGTACAACAGCCACCCCGACCACCTCCAATTACCGTGGCCTTTGTTGACTATGAAGACAAGGACGCGGTACTGAATTCGGCCCCCAACCTGAAAGGCACCGATTTCAGCGTCAAAACGGATCTACCGAAGAAACTGAATGTGAAACGTGGGGTACTAAATAAGCAGGCGTGGCAAATCCGACAAGAGACACACCAGAAGACCAGGGTCCGATTGCAGGGAATAGACGTGGTCTTAGAAATTAAAGTCAATGACAAATGGACACCCTATCGGGACTGATAAAGTACAGGCGGTGGTGAGTAGACAGTGGACAAATTGTTAATGAAATTTGACGGTCTTCCAACACTTTTGTCCTTGTACTGTTAAAACAGAATGAGACATTATGGAACATATTTCTGGTTACAAAGTGGAGCAGAATGTTATTGTTCGGAGACAAACCAATGATTTCTAAATAGGCTGATCTTCGAGTTGTTAAAGTACAAAATTGAGTTGGATTGTTTACTATTATATGAAGCTGAATAACACGCCAGTTGATCGGCTAATCGGTAAAGTTATTTAGTGAGTGTTATTATTATATCAACCTGAACTCCACAGTAATTAATAGACTGGCCGATAAAGCTAATAATTTAGTTTTACTTCTGACTGTTACATCGATCAGTAAAGCACAGGAAGATTGAGTGACCTGTAAAGTTATGAATTGACTCTGACTGTGAACTGCTATTGACCAAAATAGAATAGTGAATCGAGTCTAATTGTGGATCGTAATATCGAGCTAAATAGGACTGCAATTGATTTACAGCTCCCGAAACTTATCAATTGATTTGAATTGCTGATTATTATATGGTGAAGTAACAAATTTGTTTGAGGGTGGATTATTATATCAAACTGAATAGAACAACCAATGATTGACTACTCAGTGAAGCTGATTTGGACTGCTATTATACTGAGTTGTAGAACAGCACTTGACTGCCTGGTAAAGCTGTACATTGTCAGCTGTTATATCCTGGGATAAACAAGGTGTTTTAATAATGCAAATATGTGTACTAATGTTAATCTTCAAATCAGTTAGATGAGATATAAGGTTTTGGTAAGGTTTGAGTAACAGCGGCACAGTGTTTGCTCATATAGTTTACTATACTTTTTTATTTTTATTTTATTTTTTATTTTCTGGTCATTCTTATTCACTGATACTCGGTGCTATACTATACATTTGTCCGGTATCAAAGCTGTGTCCAGTTCACCCACGGAGAAAAATAGTATAAAGTGACTCCGTTAGCTCCCCATTATTCTGGCATTGCTCGAGTCGTGATAAGACGATATTGTAACGATAAATAGTTATATCCAAGATGAAAATCGACGCCAAACTTTACACAATGAGGCATGTACTTGTTCCGGCGAATTTGTATCTCTTACCCAGAGTAGCAATGGGAAGTTCGTTGGAAGAGTCAGTTTTTGAACATATAACACCGAGTGTCAGTGAATTGAATTGAAGCGGCGTATTTACATGACAGTCATAAGTTGTACAGACTATATTGAAGAAGCGTATTTTTAGTCCGCACCGTACATGTATGGATAGCCTAGAGAGCTACCTATATTTTTGGACAATGGGACAGGTTGCATAGACCTTTAATTTGCTATTACCGTGTTCGTCTGTCTTGGTACTTGAGGTCATTTCTGGCTATATTTGCATATTCAGTATTGCATAACGTATTAGCATATGCATGGCTTTGTGGGTGTCTGTTCGTGTGGCCCCAGAGCTATTAGCGACGGAATAGCGGTGACAGATACTCAAACAATCAATTACGATATTTGGGACTTCAAGCTGAAGTTTATTTTATTTTATTTTTTTTTTATTTTTTTCAAACAATACAAAGGATTTATAGCGATAAGAAACGATAAGATTAACACAATTTTTTTTTTTTTTTTTTTTTTTTTTTTTTTTTTTTTTTTTTTTTTTTTTTTTTTTTTTTTTTTTTTTTTTTTTTTTTTTTTTTTTTTTTTTTTTGTTTTTTTGTTTTTTTTTCCTTACTATTATGGATTTTTTTTCAATTTATTTATTGACCGCTTTGAGGTGCATACACTTTGGCCTTGCGTGTAGATTATGTGTGTTGAGCTTGAAAAGGTAAAGTAAAAGTGAACTTTTTTTATTGGCGCCGTGTGATTGCGGTTTTGGTGGACTCCCCACGATCGGACGCAAATGCTATACGGTATCTGTCCATATGATTCTCTTGAGCAACCTGGTTACATAATTGTGCAAAATAACTTTGGGTATCAGTGTTTGATTCAATTGGTATATGTGCAAATTTGAGGGAGAATCTTAGAAAGGTTCGAGAAAGACTGATCGTGGGGGGTTTGACCTTGCGGGTGATCTCACTGCTGATGTTTATACGTGACTGTGGAAACGGACAATATTGTATTTAGTTTGTTTTTAATACAGTGTTGTTGGACAACGATCGGTGGTCAGGTTTGCCAACCCCTTTTCGATAGTATTATTTGCCAGTATATGCCTATACATGTACAAAGCTATGCTATCTTGCACGTGACTATGTTTTTGTTACAAAGCTACCAGTTGTTATGTGAATGTACCATACAAGTATTCCATTGGTATAGTTTTTACGTTTGTGATATATTAAATGGCATCGGGTGAGGATATTACGATTGCATCAGTCAACTGCCGTGGATTAGGGGAGAAATCAAAGAGGCATGAGGTTTTTCAACATTTAAGAAAGAAAACCTGCTCTATAATCTGTCTTCAGGATGTCCATTGGGGTAAAAATATGGAGAAACAAATCAAATCTGAGTGGGGTTTGGACGTTTATATTAGTCCGTTTGCCCGTAACGCTCGCGGAGTTGCAGTTTTGATGAATAACAATTTTCAATACGAAACGTTAACGATAAAACGAGATATAAAAAATGGGAATTATTTGGCTCTCGAAATTCAAACGGCAGACATAAAATTTACATTGATAACAATATACGCCCCAAATTCGGATAAGCCGGAATTTTTTGAACATATACAATCTATAATAGAGGAATGGGGAAATGAGTATCATATAGTCTGTGGAGATTGGAACTTGGTGCAGGACCAAAATATGGACACTTACAATTATGCAAAAATAAACCACCCCAAGGCTAAGCAAACGGTTTTAGATATGAAAGAAATCTTTGATATGGTTGATCCTTGGAGAGAAAACCACCCACTGGAAAGAAGGTACACCTGGCGGCAACCCACACCAATTAAACAGGCTAGACTGGATTTCTTTTTAATCTCTCGTAATCTATTACACATGATAAGCGATACTCGAATTCATCCGAGTTATAGATCTGACCACTCCTGTATAACTATGAAGCTGAAATTTAACGAGTTACCAAAAGGGAAGGGTTTTTGGAAATTCAATAACTCGCTGTTGAAAGATAAAAAATACGTTGGTATAGTGAAAGAAGCCATAGCCGATACAGTAGAACAATATAAAACAGGGATAGAAGGACATGAACGAACAGACGAAAATGAGATGAGTATAGATGACCAGCTATTTTTTGAGATGATATTACTAAATATTAGGGGGAAAACTATCTCCTATGCAAGTCATAAGAAAAAAGAACGAAATAAACAAGAGAAGATATTTAACTTAAAACTTTCGGAATTAGAATTAGAACTAGATAAAGCAGAAGATATCAATGATAAGAGAATATTGCTAACGGAGATAGAAGAGATAAATGAAAAAATAGAGGAATTAAATAAAATTAAAGTCGATGGGATTATGGTAAGAGCGAAGGCAAATTGGATAGGGAAAGGGGAAAAACCAAGCAAGTATTTTTTAGGTTTAGAACGGAGAAATTTTATAAACAAGACGATTTCAAAGATAGAAAATAAAAATGGTAATATACTGGAAAAACAGAAAGATATATTAGAAGAAACAAAATATTTTTATAAGAAATTGTACACTAAACAGGAAACTAGTACTGTAGATTTAGAAGACCTCCTACGAGAGTCACAAACACGCAAACTTAATAATAACCAATCTGAAGATATGGAAGGGCTGTTTACTCAGCTAGAGCTACTGGAGGCTTTAAAACATTTGAAAAATGAAAAAAGTCCGGGACCAGATGGATATACGGCCGAATTTTATAAATTCTTCTGGATAGATATTGGACAGTATTTATTAAAATCTTTAAATTATGCCTATGCATCCGGGGAACTATCTAGCCCACAAAAACAAGGGGTCATCATATGTTTACCAAAAGAAGGGAAGCCAAAACATCTATTAAAAAATTGGAGACCCATATCTCTATTAAATGTTTCATATAAGATAGGTTCAACTGCTATAGCCTCTAGGATTAAGAAGAATTTACCCCATATAATTAATGAAGATCAGAAAGGATTTATGACGGGAAGGTTTATGGGAGAGTCTACCAGGTTAGTTTACGATATTATGCAGTACACTGAAGACTATCAAGTGCCTGGAATGCTCCTTCTAATAGACTTTGAGAAGGCCTTTGATTCGGTTGATTGGGCTTACATATGGAAGGCTTTAGAATATTTTAACTTTGGACCCTCAATACAAAGATGGATTCAAGTATTCTATAACAATATTCAGTCCTGTGTATTAGTGAATGGCTTTGCGTCACGTTTCTTTGAAATATCTAGAGGTTGCCGCCAGGGAGACCCCCTTTCCCCATACATATTTCTCATTTGTGAAGAAGTTCTAGCCGCTATGATTAGAATGAATACCAATGTTAAAGGCATACATATTAATAACATAGAATACAAGTTAACACAATATGCAGATGACACAACAATTATCCTCGATGGCTCGGAAAAAAGTTTGAACTGCTGTCTGAAAGTACTGGAACTTTACGCTCGCTTTTCTGGTTTGAAAATTAATATAGACAAAACAAGGATAATTTGGATTGGTAGCAAAAGACAATCGGATGTCCAGTACAATATTAGATGGCATCTTGACTGGTCTCAGGGTCCCTTTACCCTTCTTGGTCTCCAGTTTACTTTGAATCTGGCTGAAATGGTAGAACGAAACTATAAAGATAAGTTAAAATCTATAGAAAATATGATGAAACTTTGGTCCAAAAGAAACTTAACACCTCTAGGTAGAATTGTAATTCTTAAGTCTTTAATGCTTGCAAAATTGAATCACCTATTCTCATCTCTTCCGGATCCACCAGATAAAACAATAGAGGACTTGCAAAAGCAATGTTTTGCCTTTGTGTGGAATGCGAAACCAGACAAAATAGCCAGAAAACGTGCCGTTAAGAAAGCGTGTGATGGTGGAATGGACATACCGTTGATAAAAGAATTCATGCAGGCCCAAAAATTGTCGTGGCTGCGGCGTATGTTACAACCAGATGAGAAATGGATCAACCTCTTTTTGATGGAAGTTCCTAAAATATACAATATCCTAGAAATGGGTTCAATTACTGTGATAAACATCATATTACCTCTAGTTAAAAATCAGTTTTGGCGAGATGTCCTGAAAGCCTGGACCGCTCTGCAACAGAAAATAGTCTACAAAGAAATTTCGGAAGAGGCTTTTAGAAAAGAGATCATATGGAATAACGATTTGTTTAAAATAGCAAATAGTCCCTTCATGTACAAGCACTGGTTGCATAAAGGCATTAAATTCGTAAATGACTTGATCAATTCAAGAGGTCAATATATGAAGTATGAAGAGTTTAATGCAATGTATAATACTGATATTAACTTTCTTGAATTTCAAGGTGTTATTGAGGCGGTGAAAAATGCTTCTTTAAAATTCGATATTAAAGGTTTCAACAAACCTCTGCTGCTTCCATTCATACCACCACATATTTTTCCGTTAGTAAGAAATGTTAAGGGCTGTAAACTCTTTTATGAAATTCTTACTAATAGTAGATTTGAAAAATCCAAAGCGAATATAAACTGGGAGACATGCATAGGGCAGGTATATAGTGAAAAAGAATGGAAGACATTTAACCTAATTGTCGTTAAGGGCACCATGAACGATACCACTTTAAGATGGTTCCAATATAGAGTAGTTAATGGCATTCTGACTACAAATATATTCGCAAATAAACTTAACCCAGACGTTAGTTTTTTATGCACTTTTTGCAAACAGGAGAAAGAGACGGTTTCGCATTTACTTTGGAGTTGTGAGGAAGTTAGGTTAATTTGGCAGCAAATAGAAGAGTGGTTAAGGATAAAGGCAAACATTCACGTCGATTTCAACGAAAGCAAGGTTTTGTTAGGATTGAGTGGTAAAAGAAATAATATTTTGAACTATATCATAATAGCAATAAAATACCAGATTTATAAACAAAAAGTAAGACAGGAGAGGCCAAACATAGTTTATATCAAGACAGAACTACACAAATTATATTCAATGAATAAGTACAACTGCTACATAAAAGGGGATCAGGAGCGCTTCAACCATTTATGGTCATCCTGTCACCTCTTATTTAGAGAGGACCTCTACACGGCGGCTGACTGATGGCTATCTTTTGTTATTAACGTTGATGTAAGTGATACTGATTACGGAATTTGGGGGATTGGTATGGTACTTATGAGAATGCCCTAATCAACATTCTGAAATGTAACATGTGGATCGATTGTATGATAACAGAGGTAAAGGCTGCTTCTTAAGACGCGATCGGCAAGGGTAACACTGGTATATTTACATGCTTATTATTTTGTATATATTGTACATGTGTAGGCCTATATAAAAAGAATAAAAATTTGTCAATTATAAAAAAAAAATTATGGCCTATATCAACAATACTGCGCGCCGAGAGCTCCCTGAGATTCTTTAACCAGAGGGAGGGAAAGACCATTATGGCCTATACCAACAATACTGCGCACCCGACGATCCCGGAGATTTTTAACCAGGGGTGAGGAAATTTTGGCCTATATCAACAATACTGCGCACCCAGAGCTCCCGGAGATTCTCTAACCAGAGGGGGAGGTCATTATGGTCTATACCAACAATACTGCTCACCCAGAGCTCCCGGAGAGTCTTTGTTCAGATGGAGGGGGAGGGATTTGTGGCCTATACCAGCAACAGAGCTCCCGGGGATTCTTTAACCAGAGGGGAAGATCATTATGGCTTATACCAACAATACTGCGCACCCAGAGCTCCAGAAGATTCTTTAACCAGAGGGAGAGGGAGGTATTTATGGCCTATACCAACAATACTGTGCACCCAGATCTCCCGGAGATTCTTTAACCAGATTGAGGTGGAGGTCATTATGACCTATACAAACTTTTGACCGCAGCTCCGGAACGAAGTTATCAAGATAGCTGAAAACTTTCTGGCTTTTCCACAAATCTTATTGGGTTCATGTTAGGAGTATATGCATAGTCCTTTACCCAACAAATCATCGGAAGATTCAAAATAGCGACCAGGAGGTGTGCTCAGAAAGTCGCGTTTTCGGTCTTTTTTGTCCATTCTCCGCATATTTCTTGCCTAAAAGGGTATGAAAGTTATTTATTTTGCTAGATCTAACTATTCTCCATCATATTAATTAGCTTTTAAGAGAAGATATAGAAAAATAATTTAAAATTCGGAAAATTGGTCAAAAATAGGCAAGATATGGCTTCTGTAAAGATGGCGTCACTGTGACGTCATCATGGCTGCCATCTTGAACTTTTTTACCATTTCTTGTAGATCTTGACCCAACTATATGGTAGGGAAAATGTTTCCGCCCTCTACTCCAAGAGGTAATGATAACAAATGGAGGGCAGAAGTGTCCCTTCCCCCTCCCACCTCCGGCTGAGACAGACCCCAAATCGTCCAGACCTGGTAGGGTAGTAGTAGGGAAAATGGATTTCGAGTCGCATTGATGTCAGTGCGCATGCGCGAGAAAGTTGTGTGCGCAGTAGTGTTCTGCGCAGGTAAGATTTTGTGGCGGTCATGTGGCGGTGTGCGCAGGAGTGTTCTGCGCAAGTGTGTCGTCACTTCCGGTCTGCGTGAATTGGGCGTGTGTATTCCTCCGCGGTGATGCGGTCTGGTGGTGATGCGGTCTACCTCCTCGGACAGAAAGTAGTCCTAAATTCTCCGGCATTCTCCGGCAATCTTCAGGGGCGAGAGGGGTCCCTAGTGTACCGATTGGATCGAGTGAGGTGTCAAAGTGAAGCATTCGCGAAGGAACATCCGACGGGATGGGTGTGACGTGGAACGATGTTGAGCGGCTAGATGGGGGTACAGTGCATTTTACCCTTCACCCTGATCTATGGTTTGCGTTGGAAGATGCCGTGGCAGATGTGGATCAAGTGCTTATCAACCGGTCATCAGACGAGTTGGATTGGTCATTTACCATGAACAATGTGCTGGCAGACGCCAAAGAAGAAAATCAGAAAGAAACTCCGGCCCAAGATATACCCGTTATAAATAAACGATAGAGCCAGGGTCCATCATCATTTGTCACCATGAAGAGCTGGGAGAAGGTGTTGGATAACTTATATTACAGTACCGACAGTCCGGCGGCCTATAGTGCATTGTCGGCTCTCTATCGAGCGGCCAAACCCCAGGGGATACAACGTGCCCAAGTCCGAGAATGGTTAAAAAAAACAAGACACCGATACCTTACATCGAGCTTTCCGTCGCCATTTTCTACGGAACCGAGTCATCGTGGGTGGACTAGATGCCCAGTGGCAAGCGGATTTGGTCGATATGAGCGCCTTTGCCAAACACAACGATGGGAATCGGTATATCTTGACGTGCATCGATATCCTGTCGAAGTATGCGTGGGTGGTATCCATCCGGACGAAAACGGGGGCGAATCTCATAGCGGCGTTGAAGGACATCTTCAAGACCGGGCGCAAACCCTTGTATTTCAAACCGACGAAGGCACGGAATTCCTCAACCGTCCGTTCCAACCGTTTCTGAAGCCCAGAAGGTGTTTTTCTTCCATACGTACAGCGAGACCAAGGCTTCCGTGGTGGAAAGGTTCAACAGGACGTTCAAAGGCCACATGTATGAATATTTCACCTATAAGAGTACAAGGCGGTACATCGATGCTCTCCCGAAACTTGTGAGTGGTTACAAACGAGCTTATCACCGGAGTATAGAGAGAGCCCCCATTACCGTGACCCAACGCAATGAAGCCCAAGTCCGGCGTGTCTTGTACCCCAGGCAATCGCAGCGAACGCCGAAGGAGGTGTACAAGGTCGGGGACCCTGTACGGATCAGTAAAGTCAAAGGTCAATTTGAGAAAAGTTACTTGCCCAACTGGAGCGATGAGCACTTCCTGATTAAACGGCGCCTACCCCGACAGCAGCGAGTCTATGAACTGGAAGATCTTCAAGGGGAACCGTTGCTAGGGACGTTTTACGAGACGGAATTACAGCCTGTCGTAAAAACACAGCAAGACTACTACACGGTGGAGCAGATTTTGAAAACGGAACGTCGGCGTGGCAAACTGTTTCATTTCGTCAAATGGCAAGGCTGGCCCAGTTCCTTCAATTTTTGGGTCGCGGCTAACCAGGTGAAACGACTATAAAGCCAGACACCACTACGGTCATCCTTCATTCCACGTTCGACCACGGTGCTATGGACAAACAGCAGCTGCCTCTGAACACAGCGTCTCCCAAAACGCGCAAAGCGCAAGTGGGCTTTGTGGTGATATTGTTAACCCTGCTGAGTGTGTTGTACAGAGGTGTGTTTTAAGACGTAGCCTATGTCAGCACTCTACTTAACCAACTTAGAACTCCAGCCACCAGTCAAACCAGTCTACATATAGCACCAGTCAACCCCGTATCGAGCCCAGTCATCACCACCACCAAACCCCGTGTACAAGCCACATCGAGCTCCTCACCAAGTATACAGTCCACACCTACACCAAGTACACCCACTACGTCTGAAAACCTACCGGATTTCATCACTCACAGTGAACAGACAACGACGACCGACGTTGTACCCACCACCACACCAGTTCACTCGTACCAAATTTACAAGAGCGGGTTACCACGACAGCGGATACACCTCCAACCATGAACCCTCGGTGGCAGCACCCCTTCACTTGCGTCATCGCAGGACCGACGGGCTCCGGCAAAACGCACTTCGTCAGGAAGCTCCTTCAACACGCCGACAGCATGATCACCCCACCCATTGCCCGAGTCGTGTGGTGTTACGGAGAATGACAGGCAGCGTATGCAGCAATGCCCCACGTCACGTTCGTGGAAGGCCTACCCAACCTGGCCGATTTGGAACCGGACACCTTGGTGGTTCTGGATGATCTCATGGCGGAGACGGATGCGCGGGCCACCCAACTCTTTACCAAAGACAGCCATCATCGACGGCCCAGCATCATCTACATTGTGCAGAATCTGTTCAGTAAAAACAAAGAACATCGGAACATCAGCTTGAATGCCCACTACCCGGTGGTCTTCAAAAACCCGAGAGATACCACTCAACTGCTGCACCTGGCGAGACAGATGTATCCCGGTCGCACACCGTTTGCGTTGGAAGCCTTTAAAGATGCCACAACCCCTCAGCACGGGTAATATGCTCTTCGACCTCAAGCAAGCCACCCCCGATCACCTTCGACTACGGTCCGGCATCTTTCCCGGAGAGACCCACCACGTGTACATGCAAAAATAATGTAAACTCACCCACAGTGGCTCCCCCAGCTGGGGTGTGTGTGTTTGATGATGGAGATAATAAAAAGAATTAATACCACATCATGGTTGACTTTGTCTCTGTTCGATATTCAGGAGGTAGGTAGATAAAAAGAGCAGAGTTGTGGGTTCTAGCATTAGTTGTACATGATGTCTGCGCGAGTACGGAAGCACGCCCAGACGCTCCAACCCGAGTTGGTCCAAAACATTGTACGCGGTGCGGACCCTGACCGTGTACGCTGTCTGTGCGAAATCGGGTACAACCTGTTAAAAGGCAACGTACCGCTGACACCGGCTCAGAAGACCAAGTTGGCCAAGCATAAGACAGGTCTCCGAACCCTAGTCCAGAAGCGAGTCTCTCAAACACAAAGGAAAAAGGTGTTACAGAAAGGCAGCTTTCTCGGGGCCATCTTAGCACCGTTGGCCGCTTCTGTGTTGAGTCCAGTATTGGGTGGACTCTTCGGCTGACAATGAACCACATTACCAGGGGTACCACCTACAGCCCCACAGCGGGTGGAAGATGAAGTGCTGAAGAGTGTACCTGCATCGTTCAGGAAACAAGCTGGCATGGTATTACAACGGATGAAACAGAATCCTAACATGACTTGGAATGATAAAGGCGAACTACTGATACAGAATCAGGTGGTCGCCGGTACCCACATGACGGATTTAGTGAATGACCTGATGCGTCAACGCAGGTCGCACACGGATCCTCGAGGATGTGAGGTCTTCGCTCAAGGCTTGAAAGACATGCATGTACCACAGGAATTGGTGGAGAACCCCCAGCGCTGGGCCTGGATGCTGCGGACCCAGCATCGCCGAGTGGCCCACTACCTTCTTGGGAAGCCGAGTGGGAACCGGAGTCACCCCCCAAAACACCACAACGACGGGCACCTTCTTTTCACGCCTTTAAAAAACCACCCTTGATCAAGACACCCCACATCTCCAGAGCCGTGACACGTAGCAAGTCACCCCAACGAACACGACGCCGGACACAACCGCCCAAGGCTTGGAACACCTATTAAAACCAACAGCAGCAGCAGGACAGCTCAGTCGCCATGTTTTACTTCACCCTACCCAGTAACAGTTCGCTGGATGTGTTTCCTGACAACACATTGGCCAAGTACGTGACCCAGTTACCGCAACCGTTGCATTTACCTGGACGCTGGGAATGTGGCCTCGTGGATATCCAATACTCTTACTCGTGGTACAACGTGCGAGCCAATGAAGTGTGGTACGAGGTGACCTACGAAGGCAAAGACACCCGACTCACCCTCCCCGAAGGCCAATACGATACTCCCAAGGAGTTCATGCAGGGGCTGACAAGACTGTTGCATTATAAGGCTCTACGGGAGGTCACGAATGTTTCAAAACCCATCAAAACCTTTCCCTTCAAGAATCACGTGGACTTCGATTACAACGCACACAACGACAAGGCACAGATCATCCTCACCGCCAACGTGAGTGTCGTACTGAGTCCTATTCTACAGCAAATGCTGGGTCTCACTCACTCGACCTACACGGGTCCATCCGAGGACCATGGCCAGATCCCGATGGATATGAAGTCGGGTATGTACGGACTCTACGTCTACTCGGACGTGGTCGACAACCACATGGTGGCAATCATTGTATACATAAACATAGGCTTGTTTCCTGCAAGAGAGAAGCGGTCCACAGTTTCCAATGATGCCGGCAAGACATCATGCTGTTCCAAAAGTATCAAATCCGTATCGCTGATCAGTATTCTTAATCCATAATATTCGTTGTGAAGTCGTCATCTAAAGAATGATGTATCTCAGTCACGCTTTGATTGTGACTATTCATATGAGTACCATGAGGATCTTGAAGTACATGGGTTCATACGGCCCCTAGCCCCGGGTTAAGCGGAATTAGACACAAGTTACGAAACGCAGCGCCATAGATCTTGCACGCTACGTTCGTATTTTGCTATCAGCATGCGATATGTATCGCCAAATTTGAGAAACTTTGAGTGGAGGCGCTTGGTGGAATAGCCCTGTTTTATAAGTTTCTGCAACAATGTGTTGTGACGTTGATTAAAATCGTCACATTTAACATAGGATCTAGCAAATGCTACTAAGCGAGATATGTATACGCCATATGCAGGTCCCACTGGAATATTACTGTTCAGAAAGGGATAGTTTACGATGTCGAAATTGTAATCATCTCTTTTGTCATAAAGTCGACGAGAGAAAATGCCCGCTTCATTTTTATAGAGATATAGATCTAAATATGATGTGGCTGTAGGGCTGTCTGTAGTTTCCTTCAACTCCAGTGAAGATGGATATATATCCTTCACTGCGTCATTTATATAGCGATTATCTACAGCGAGAAGATCGTCTATATAGCGTTTGGTGAATGAGAAGGAACGGGCTTTGAATGGATCGGTTTTTGAAAGCGCCTGCATATAGTCATATTCATAAGAGAACAGATACAGGTCAGCCAACAGGGGTGCACAATTAGTACCCATTGGAATACCTATATGCTGCTGATATATTGTGTTGCCAAATTTCACATAGATATTTTTAATGAGAAATTCAAACAACTCTATAAACAAAGAAACATCCCATGAATGATATCTCTTGTATGTAGTAGAGCTACAGAATGCTATATGGCTTCCGACATTAATATATCTACGATCAGTTTTCTTGAACACAGATACTATTAATGAACTTAGACGATCAAGTCACCCACAGTTTCACCCACATGCTCTACCTACCCGTATGACAAACCGACATCAGCACTATCACGGTGGATATAAGAGATGACACGGGACGACCGGTGGCATTCGAACGAGGAAAAGTGGTGCTGACACTTCATTTTCGACAAGCACGTGCTCCCCACTTTGTATAATGAAGTTGCCTTACGAGTGCGATGCACGCAGCTATATGGACTATTGTGCCCAACAGGCCGAAGGTGACCTTCCGGTCTTTAGTGGTGCACGCATGCAACGAGGACATGGGCTGGGAAACATACTCGGGAACATCGTCAAAACGTTCCTGCCCTTGGTGACGCGTGGGGTGAAAGCAATCGGCAAACAAGCGGTACGCAGTGGACTGCAAGTCGCCGGTGATGTCTTGGGGGGTACGGCACCCAAAGAAGCCTTGAAACGGCGGGCCAAAGAAGCAGGAGGCGTCTTGGTCGCCAAAGCACAAGGCACCGTAGGGAATAAAGACCTGCACCACCAAGGCCACGCACCAGTCGACGACCGACCCAGCGACGACGCACATCGAAGACCCAGGACATCTTTTCTTAAAACATGTCCTTAATCCACGCAGAGTCCTGCCCCTCCAACAACAGTGAATTTGATTTGTGGACCGTCCCGCCTACACAGACCAATGCCGAACAAGGATTATGGGTGGAGCATCTCCCGCTCTCCAGCATCAACGAAACAGGGCCCATCGAGTTCACCATCAGTAATGCGGATACGGCCTATGTGGATTTAGCGCATAAATACTTGTATGTGAAAGCCAAGGTCGTCAATGGGGATGGCTCCAGAATCGTCGACTAAGCAACGGTGGGCCCGACGAATCTCTGGCTGCACTCTATGTTTCAACAGGTGGATATATTTCTCAGCGACAAACTCATCAGTGACTCGACCAACACGTACCCCTATCGAGCCTACATCGAGATGCTGTTGTCGCATGGACGAGAGGCTAAAAAATCTCAGCTGACAGCCGCTTTATTCTACCAGGACACAGCCGAGCACATGGGCGTAGAGAACGACAATGCGGGATATAACAAACGGAAGGCTTTCACCGCGAACGGCGTCTCGGTGGATCTCATGGGTCGACTGCACGCAGACATTTTCATGCAAGACCGGTACCTCTTGAACAAGATCCCCATCAAAATCCGACTGATACGGGCGCCTCCGACCTTCGCCTTGATGGCCACTAACGTAGAGGGGCATGCAGATGACTATAAGATTGTCATCCAAGACGCAGTCCTGTATGTCCGAAAAGTGAAACCGATGCCATCCGTTCAATTGGGACATGTCAAAGCCTTGGAAACAAAACCAGCCCAGTACCCTATCCGGCGTGTGCAAACCCAAGTGTTCTCTGTGTCGGCTGGAAATATGAGTGCCAACAAAGAAAACCTGTTCCTGGGGGAACTACCCTAGCGATTGATCCTGGCCTGTGTAGAAAATACCAGTTTCAGCGGAGCTTACCCAGAGAACCCGTTTGACTTTAAACATTTCGGCATCAATTTTGTGGCCCTGGATGTGAATGGACAACAGGTCCCAGCCACGGCCTTAACACCGAACTTTCGGCTCGCGAATTTCATTCGAGCCTATCAGAGCCTGTTTACATCCACCGGTCAAATCAACCAAGACGAAGGGAATATGATCAGTCGGGAGGACTACGCGAACGGATACACGTTGTTCTGTTTCGATCTGACCCCCACCTTAGAGAACGACCATCAGCTGGCCCTCGCCAAGCAAGGCAATTTACGGTTGGAAATCCACTTTGCACGAGCCCTCCGGAGCACCGTCAATGTGATCTGCTACGCCGAATTTGACAACATCATTCAAGTGGACAAGGCGCGCAACGTCCTGTGTGACTTTGCAACCTAACATGGATACAGACCAGATAACCACCGTGCTGGAGAATGACCCAGGGACACGTATGGTCTTTCAAGGAGTGTTCGCCCGAGATGTGTTCCCATTATACCGTATGTATCCTGCTGCTTACGTTCTCAACACGGATCCGATGAACATTGGGTAGGCGTGTACTTGACAGAACAGCAGGGCGAATACTTTGACCCGTACGGCCTGCCACCCCTCCATCCCGATTTAACAGACTTCATGGATCAAGGCACCGAGACGTGGTGTTGGAACGGTCAAACGTTGCAAAGCCTGACCAGTAGCGTGTGCGGACAATATTGCTTGTTTTACCTGTACCATCGATGCCGGGGAAGAACCTTATCTACCATCGTACAGATGTTTGACGAGTACCCCAAGGCCGAGGACCGCGATGTACTCGTATATGACTGGGCCGCCCATGATTTCAATGTACAAGCCCCGTTCTGGGCTTAAGTTCTTTCAATGTACAAGCCCCCTGTTCTGGGCTTAAGTTCTTTCACGAAAAGCCCCCTGTTCTGGGCATAAGTTCTATCAATGTACAAGCCCCCTGTTCTGGGCTTCAGTTTTCACGTGGTTGTTCTCACGTTGTTGTTGTTGCTGAATAAAAAACAAAATGAGATCTCACTCAAAAAACTCTGTCTTGTGTGTTTTCTATATGAGCATAATGCATGAAGGCTATAACAGACATGTGGGGATTCGGTCAAACTGGCCTTGAACACCGTGGAGAAAGTAGCCAATCAGTGGCCTAGGATGGGGCCAAATGTAACCCATCAATGTCCAGAAAACAATGCAAGAGCACTGCAGTAAAATAGAGAGCCAATGAAATCAGCCCACAGACCAAGTACATGATGTGGTCTAGGTTAAGAGCGGGCACTCCAGCATTTGACGAGGAGTTACAAGTGACAAGAGCCACAGGTGGAGTGAAGTGAGGTTCGAGGTGTATACCAGGAAGATGGCGAGTGGAGTGGACACCTATAGATTAAGTTCATTACTATAAGTTACATGGTGTCATGTATTTTTTCGTGCCAATACGGTTCTGGGAAAAACTGAGGGTTCCCCACTGGCCATTTAACATGGGCATAGTGCTGGCGATACTGTCGGGGACCCTGTGCATTCCATGGGAAGGCGGATAAAGGCTATCTATTGGCCCGGATAAGGCTGAACCCAGTCGGAACGGGGGACCTTTTGACCTGGATGTCACCTTTGACCCGAAATTCACCCGCGCACTTCCGGCGATGCCGCGCAGGCGTGCGGCCGGATAACCTGCGCGCGCTGCGGCCGGGGCGGGCTGGGCCGGGTCGGGCCGAGGAAGTAGTTTTAGTGAAACCGGAAGTGACGTCTGTGCGAACAACCCACACCACCAAACCACAACCATGGACCCATAGTGGTTGGTCAAACACACTGCCACGCACCCCCAAAATGCCTGCTTTCTATACTACGGCCAGACTACGCATGCGCAGACTCTTGAACACGGACGAACCATTAGCACAGTCGGATGCTTCTCCACGAGAGCTTCAACATAAGACCTCAGACGACACCATCGGACCACTAGGGGCTCACCTAGACCCCAAAATGTCTATTTTCATACCCTTTTCCCACAATTCCTGCTTGCGCATGCGCAGAATGACGTCAGGTCCATGTCACACCCATCCCGTCGGATGCTCCTTCACGAATGCTTCACATTGATACCTCATATGACTCCATCGGACCAATAGGGGCCCACCTCGACCCCAAAACGTCTATTTCCATACACTTTGTCTACTGCGCATGCGCAGAATGACGTCAGTTCCGAGTCACACCCATACCGTCGGATGCTCCTTCACGGCTGCTTCACATTGATACCTCATACGACTCCATCGGACCAATAGGGGCCCACCTAGCTAGACCCCAAAACGTCTATTTCCATACTCTTTGTCTACTGCGCATGCGCAGAATGACGTCAGTTCCACGTCACATCCATTCCTTCGGATGCTCCTTCACGAATGCTTCACATCGATACCTCATACGACTCCATCGGACCAATAGTGGCCCACCTATTACCTTGCAAAAATAGAAGAATGGAAGAAGGAATTGAACAGATGGAGGGTGAGAAACTTGACACTGCTTGGTAAGATCACTGTAATAAAATCACTACCTCTGTCGAAGCTCATTCACCTCTTCCTTGCTTTACCCAATCCCCCAGAAGAATACATAAAATCTATCAATACTATTCTCTTCAAATTTGTTTGGAATGGTGGAAATGATCGAATCAAAAGATCCATCATAACACAGGATTACAAATCGGGAGGATTACGAATGGTTAACTTACGACTTCAAATTGACTCGCTCAAAATCACTTGGATCAAAAGACTTATCTTTCAAAACAGAAAATGGCGAAAACTCCTGAATTCTGATGATTATGAAAAAGTATGTAATGTTGGTGCAGGATTTGTAAGAAATTTAAATACATGCAATCCTTTCTGGAAAGATGTATTAAATGCCTGGTCAACATTTCAAAAATCGATAAAAGTATCAAATATTAATGATATACATGTATATGATGAACCATTGTGGTATAATTCCAACTTCAAATCTTCATATTTGTTAGAAAATTGGTATAAAAACAACATTAGATACATCAGAGACCTCATAGACAGTAGCGGAAATATTAAGTCATTAGCCGATTTGAAATCTGAATTTAAAGTCAAAGGAACATTTTTAGATCGCGCTAGAATAATAAAAAATATTCCAAAAATCTGGTTGGAGAGAATCAGAAATGAGTTCTCTCCCCTGTGTTTAACTTCGCCGACATTCCCAGTCTATATCCAAAGATTGGTAAGGCAGGGAAGAGGTAGTAAAGGATATGATATTGTATTGAATACTAATCTGAGTGAAACGCCAAACACAATGGATATATGGGAAAGGTATCTACGCTTACCGCAGAAAATTAACTGGAAAGACGTCTTTCTAACTAGTTTTTGGTGTACAACATCTACAAAATTGACAAATTTACATTATCAAATTTTGCATCGAACTTTAGCAACCAATTCCTTTTTACATAAAATCAACATTTCTGATAATGACACATGTAGCTACTGTGGAAGAGAGCGGGAAACACTAGAACATCTGTTTATAGAATGTGAAAAAGTACAAACACTTTGGAAAGAGCTTCGACAGTGGCTACATGATATCACTGGGATGAGAGGGGAGATAACAAAGGATAAAATTATTTTGGGGTGGGGAAGAGAACAAAGAAGTCTCAATACACTTATGCTAATAACCAAAAACTATATATACCGTAACAAGTTTACAAAATCGCCAATTAATATCAAATATCTGCAACAATTACTCATCAGAAAAATATACAAATAATATTGAATCATTAGGTGATAAATTTGCAAACAAATGGATTTTATTCCGAGACTTCTTTGACTCTAGAAAAGACCCAGAATAATGTATTTGTATGTATATTATTCAGTTGATACATGTCCCAGATCTGTACTTTTTGTCGTTATATTTTTGTGTCCATATATATGTGAACGTGTGTATGTGCATATAATATAATGAACCTAAAGACACTTAGTAATTAAGTTTTATTAGCTGCTTTTTAAAGGCCTTACCACTCCGCGGTTTCTGTAAGAAGTAAAACATATATATGCATACGAGTGTCTTGCGTCTGAGAGGTAGGCGCCGAGGATTCTTAGCCTTTGCCACTTAAAAGTGAGCTTTCGCAATATAAAAACTCTTGCCAGTCTACAATCATAGACAATATATGAAAATTCGAATCTTCTATTCCCATTAGTATCTGTATACGTCACCAGACATGTTTGTCTTTGTCTTGCATGCAGATGTTGTAATGTATATATGTTGACCTACATATTTCTGTGTATTTATAATAAGCCCATCTCCCCCGGTAAATAGTCTCTTTATAGTTAATACTTCGAAAGGGGGAATATGAGAATGTCTATTGTTATGTCGGCTATCTGTATGTATGTCATATGTTATGTCTTGTAACACGGTTTTTTGTATGTCCATGTAATGGTATATATATATGAAAACGAATAAAAATATTATAAAAAAAAAAATATAAAAAAAAAAGTGCACATGCGCAGAATGACGTCAGTTCCACGTCACACCCATCCCTTCGGATGCCCCTTCACGAATGCTTCACTTTGACACCTCACTCGATCCAATCGGTACACTAGGGACCCCTCTCGCCCCTGAAGATTGCCGGAGAATGCCGGAGAATTTGGGACTACTTTCTGTCCGCGGAGGCAGACCGCATCACCACCAGACCGCATCACCGCGAAGGAATACACACGCCCGATTCACGCAGACCGGAAGTGACGACACACTTGCGTAGAACACTCCTGCGCACACCGCCACATGACCGCTACAAAATCTTACCTGCGCAGAAAACTCCTGCGCACACCACTTTCTCACGCATGCGCACTGACACCAATGCGACTCGAAATCCACTTTCCCTACTACTTAGGGTTAAACTATTATTCGAACATACCTCCAGTCCGTCTCAATGTTATAACATTGCACCAAAAGTGGTGTTGAATTCCCGATAAACACCGGCGAACACCTGCAGTGCTGTGACGTTGTCGGCTGGCGGGGATAACTATAGTGAGCGCGCGCGAAGTGTATACTTTCTCGCAGTTTGCAACAATGTTCGCATTGACCAGCTGGGATGTGACGCCCCATGATTATATTTCGTAATAAATATTCGATTGTGCATGTCCGAATCGAAATAAAGATTTATGGGCGTTTGTATTAATTTCAAATGTAATGGATTAATTAAGAAATAAAGACCTCAGACATCGGTTTCAAATTTCTGAGATAAACACCAGTTGGCACTCGTCCAGCAGTTTAGACCCTCGGCCTGCCGCCTCGGATCTAAACTGCTGGACTCTGGACTAAACTGCTGCCAACTGGGAAATTTGAAACCGATGTCCGAGGTCTTTATTTCTTAATTAATCCATTGCATTTGAAATTAATACAAACGCGCATAAATTAGTGCGCCCGGGTATGAAACATGGTTGACATATTCCGTCACATAACCCCTTCCATTGCTGACAGTGTCTGGCTGTGTGGGCCTGTGAATTGCACATGTGTTAAGCAAATAATTGATGAGAATTTCGGTTTAGCCATGAAGTCTCATCAGAATTTTACATCATGCTTACATGAATGACCCTTTACCCATATATGTTCATGCAGCAATAATGAAACATATTGGAAAGAACATGACGAACAGGTGTTTATTACTCAAAGATACGGTATTGTACATATTGGAGCAGTGATTTATCATTTTAGTTATGGAACATACTATTTCAAAGTGATTCTCAGTTGCATTTCTGATTGATTTTGCCTGTGGGATATCAATGAGTTATCACATGTATATATCATTTGCTATTGTACACTCAATGAGTGAGAACGTAACACCAAGACAGCCTATTATTACAGTACGCCAATCGAGTTATTATATTACACTAGCGTAAAACCTGTCCTTTGACTTCTTTGTCCCTACCCTATACCAGAGACCATACAATAATGGTCTCTGCCTATACAAACTTGGATCTGCCGCGAATACCATCCTGTACATCTTGCAATGGCGACAGAAAATATGTTGAAATATGTTAATGTATTTTATGTTAATGGCTCCAGTGAGGGTTAAATTCCTGTCTCCCCAACCCCATAGCTTTGCTGACAAAGTATTGCTACCTTCCGACCAAAAATGTCCCGGTTCTCAATGGGCGTTTGATGCTCTTTTTATTTTAGTTTCATTCAGGTTACCTCCAGTGACCCCACAGCTATAGTGACACGACCTTCCACCAAAACTGTGGCCTTACAACTTTACATTCGTGATCCCTTAAATGCCCTTTTTGACTCCACATCTTATTCGTTTCTGGGATCACCTCTAATACTATCCTAGGCACATTTCGATAACGAATTTCGATGATGTTACGGTGTGTACATTTTTGGTTTAAGTCACTTTCCCCAGCCCCATAGCTATTCTGACAAAGTTGTACGGCCTTCTTATTAAAAAAAAAATTAAGACCTTCGATGGGCTTGAGATGACTTTTTGTAGTCTTTCTCTTAGGTGCATAGTGACCTCAATACTGTCTCGCGAAGTTTCATAATATTTGGACCAAACCTGTGGCCGTACGGACCGGACAAACGAACAAACAGAGACGGTTATATACTTATAGTGTGATTATAAAGTCATTAACATGGGGCTTACATAGAAATAGCTATTGCCGCACATAGCAATCAATCAAAGACTTCGTTAAATTATTACATTAAATTGAGGACGACAAAAATGAACTTCACAAGAAAAAAGTCAAGTTTCCCTGTTTTTGTGTTATGGCTATTCAATGAGATATATATGGCTGTCATATTTTCATAACTATAGTCTGTCCATTTTAATTAGTCGTCTACTTTGGAGCTTGTCAAAAATCAATAGTTAACCCTGCAACAATTTTCTTTTTTGCAGCGTGCATAACAAACTGAACTCTACAAAATGACTGCTATTTCTCTGTGATATCGATAATATATCACACTTGAAATAACTTTGTAATTCTCGCTATATAATACTCCAGTACAGTTGTTTATGTACCAGGCCTCAATTACATAGGGAGACGTCATAATATATTCATGCTCACTGGTACAAAGGTCATTGACGCCGAATACAGTAATAACGGGCGGCCCGTGAGAGTGTCGCTTGTATCCCATGTCCAGTGAAATTGCCGAATGATAAACCGCACGCACCTCTATGACCGTACTCGGCATTGTTGACCTTTGTGCTGGACAACATGAATACATTTGACGTCTCCCTACGTAATTGAGTCACGGTACATGAAATAAGTGTACTGGAGTTTTATATGGAGAGAATTACAAAGTTATTTCAATCGTGATATATTATCGATATCACGGAGAAAAGGTAGTCATTTTGTAGAGTTTTGTTTGTTCTACACGACGCAATAAAGAAAATTTATGCAGAGGTAACTGTTGATTATTGACAAGCTCCAAAGTAGACGACTAATTAAAATAGACAGACTATAGTATGGTAACTCATTCTTTTTTCATGTATCATCTTCTATTAACCTTATGGAAAAATAATGAAATTTAATACATTCATCCTCTAGAAATGAACGTCCTCTACTTCCTTAAGTTCATTTGTCTTGGTAAAACGAACATACTTAGAGGTGGTGGAATCTTCCTCATATCGACTTTATTTAAACGTATTTCGAAATGCTATCCGGTAATTTAAAAACAGAATGGTTCAGACGCGAAGTTCTACTCCACAGTAGGAGTATTATTACTGAGTACAGCATGAATGGACTAACCTTTTCTAGGGAAGATCTGCGGGAAGACAAAGAGATTCACACGTTTTTAAAAGAAAAACTCAGTACCAGACTTGCCATATTAATAGTACAGTGATAAAGCGTTTAATGTCCGTTTTTAGCTTATCGCTTCGTTTACATGTAAACCGCAATTCGTTTGCATTTTATCGTTTTGTTAGCTTTAACTATTGTTCCGCTTTGTGTGGAAAATCGTTTCGCTTATAAAAGCGTTTGAGCGCTCATATTTTTATTTCATTTGACGTTTAATCGTTTAGTTTTAGGAAAATCGTTCCGCTTAAAAAAACGCACGGAAGGTCGTATTTCTGTTATAAGTCCCTGTACAGGTAGTCTTTATACCAACCAGAGATATGTGTTTCTACTGTCTCGCCACAACCAACGCGTGTTAAATACACATTTCTCATTTATATATGTCACAAATATATCACCTGTAGCATAATCGGCACATGCTCAAACACTGGGAAACAGTGAATATAATAAATAAATATATACCGATACATAGCGTTTGAGCACCCGGATTGAATCTCACATAAAAGCGTTTGAACGCTGGTATTGTAGGCTCATAAACGTCTTTTTCTTTCCGGTTGTAGAAAGTAGATTTACCTTCGCCGAGAATAAAACTGCGAGATAATCAGAAGTACTCTGTAGAGTAACAACAGGGATTTAACAGAACGAAACAACAGCAGCATACTTCGTGGATTTGGTAAACAGAAGAAGACGAACAGGCGGTGAATTATTGAATAACTGTCACTTCGTTACAGCCACGCTCACGCACATTCTTATTGGTCAAACACATAACCTCTTAGTATTTACTAGGTTGATAAGGACCGTTGTGTTGGTATGAACTACGCTTTGCGAAATGAGGTTTTGGTACAGGGCGACATATTCATGAGGCTGCAGGCAAGGATGTTGCAACTAACATAATGAGAGACAATCCTGTTCGGAGGTTGAACTCGTTAAAAATTGACAGGATTAACATATCGCGGACGTTTCGAATTAGAGAATACACAATGGTGATATGTAAGGATTGGTTGAGTGCTGGACACAATAATTTAATATAATTTTACATAATATTTCATTAATGGTGCATTGGAATATATTGTACCGAAGAAATTGTGTTCAGATAAGCTACTATGTACCGATGTGACCGATGCCTTGACTTCCAAGATCCGATTGCCATTATGCTATATCTTAACATAGGCCGGACAAGCGATTTTTGATCAATGTCCGGGCTAGTTTGGAAACAAGGCGCTTTAGCACCCAAGTCTGGGGGACATTCCAACAATTACTATATATATTAAGAAGATAAATTCAACTATTGATATTTCAAACAGTTGGAGCACGAGACGCACTTCTGCCAGGAGAAAGATCCCAGTCAAGTTTACATAGCGCCGCAATGACCGAAGCATTATATATACAGTCTTGAGGATATGCCCAGAATATATCTTTTTCCAAGTTTCGTGGATTTTTACGGAGCTTCGTTATCCGAGGGTTGACGTTCTCGGCTTTTTGTGGAATCTTTCTTCTTATTAGTCTCGTCCACCGAATGATATTTCCTCAGTAAGCGATCTTTGAAGCTCTTCTTTCGTAAACCCTCTTCAGCTGAGAGTTGTCTCTGCATGATGTGATCCAGCAGGTGTCGCTTGTTTCGGCAGACGAGCACCGTCACGTGAGAGTGAGCGAGTACATAGTCCGAAATACTACCCAGGAGTGTTCTTCTGATCTTACCGCTACCCCTCGATCCAATAACAATAAGTTTAGCATTTGTTTTTCGTGCAGTATGAACGATAGCTTCTCCCCGTTTACCTTCCACAGTCTGGAATTGACCCTCCAACTAAAAAACAACAACGAGATAAGGAATTAATGGCCATTATCTACAAAAGTATCATACTATAAGAATATTAATGGCCAATATCTACAAAATGATCATGAAATAAGGATATTAAAGGCCAGTATCTACCGTATGATCATGAGATATGGACGGCATGATATTTCAGTGGGACAGCACTATAAAATGGCAGCATTAGATCTGCTCTGTTACAAGTAGATGCCCCTGTCCCTCCCCCTCCCCTCCCTTCCCTTCCCCGTCGTGATATAGCTGAAAAAATGTTGAAAGCGACGTTAAACCCTATTCACTCACTCACTCACTCATGAGATATGGATATTAATGGACAATACCTACAAAATAATCATTAAATCAGGGCATTAATGGCCATAAATTTTGTTGTTATTATTATTATTATTATTAATTAATATGGATGGAGTGATCATGATGATGAACTTGAAATCTCCCAAATGTTTCCAGATGAGCTCTACATTGTATAACTGGAGAAGGATATTCGAGTTTTGATTGAGGAATTTATAGAAAATATACCTGAAAGTAAAATAATTGTTCTTAAAAAGTGGTATGTAACAATGGCCTACCCCTCGCTGCTTCAGTTTTGCTTTGTATTTTTCTTCCAATTTCTTCACACGTATTCGCTCTTCTCTAATAGCTTCTTGCAAGAACTCCAAGCCGGAAAGTAAAATAGCTGTAAGATAATAATAATAATAATACTGAAAATCTGATGTGCGATTTTATTCGTAGCAGACACGCTAGATCGCACTTTGGCAATCGAATCAACAAACGGCTGTCGTACAAAATGATCTATCGATTATAATTGTCCTCGATAAACCAGAATGTATCTTTCGAGGTGAAAGGATTTAGACAAAGGATAGCATATCGACGAGGAGTCATTTGGTGTTTGTCTCAAGGACCTGCTCTGAGTATTGAGCATGAAGCACTATTACAATATATGAACCCGAGAGATCCCCCTGTCGTGCACGGTTTCTGAGCAGAGTGGTTGTGTTTACAATGGGCGGATGTTGGAAAAATGCTGAAATAACTAACCGCTGTTGACATAAGCATAGACATGATGGCGATGCAGTTACATTGTGTGATGAGCAATATTAATGTTGTGATTCGCGAACTTAATCATTGCAACGACAGTAACTATCTAATTACAGATGTACGAATGTCACAAAAATGAGATTTGCCCCCAACGTGACCATCAAACCATCGCCTAGTACAGCAGTTTCATGGTCACGAGATTATTGGATAATGATCGATTTACGGTAAAACAGTTCAAACAGAGCTACAACCAATATACAAATAGACAGGGATTCCAAATGTGTTTTATAGCATCCAAAAATATCGCACGTCCTCTAGTTAGCTTATATATCTGTACAAATGCAGTGCAGACCGCACCATAACTCTATTTAAGGGGGATGATGTAGTGGCAATTTTTTTAACGTCATGTAAAAGGACAGAGTCTCTTATTTGGTGTATTCTGCTTGAATATAGTAAATTACAAGCGTCTGGTCCGTCATTCATAATTCAGCCGTCGTCCATTAAAGAATATCCGCGTCCATAATCCAAGGACCTATTCCATATTCCATATAACAATATTAGCACCAAATTCAAGAAGACAATCATAGTATACATAAACATAGGCTAGTTTCCTGCAAGAGAGGAGCGGTCGACAGCTTTCAATGATGCCGGCAAGACATCATGATGTTCCAAAAATATCAAATCCGTATCACTGATCAGTATTCTTAATCCAAAATATTCGTTGTAAAGTCATCTAAAGAATGAAGTATCTCAGTCACGCTTTCATTGTGACTGTTCGTATGAACACCATGAGGATTTTGAAGTACATGGGTTCATACGGCCCCTAGCCCCTACCATTTTGAAGTCGTACTTTAAAATGTTCCTTGTCCCATGGAGAATCCCACCATAACTTGTTTGACATGCAGGTGTATCTCTATATGAATGAACATCCACAAAATATTAGTTGTTCTTGGGACTGCCAGCCGACGTCCACAAATAATAAACATACAATATTGAAAAGCAGTAAAGAAAATTCTATATAGTGTGTTCTACAACTAAGACTATGATAGAGAGGAAAATTGATTAAGGAAGCAATTTTAAATTATTTTTTTCATTATAAGTAATTATCTCAGTCTAGAAATTTTGGGTGAATTGATCCTATACCTGGCATGTGGTTCAAACCATAGATGTGTGTCCATTGGCAATTAATTATGCAGCTTCCTTTGCGACCAGGCACAATCACAAGAGGATGTGAATGTATGGACCACAATAGGCAGTTGGCGATTGAATAAAAATAATCCAGGGCATTTCTCTCACTGGCTGCACAAACTAGTTTAGATGTACAGGTTGATGTGACACAACCTGTCTTGGATAACTCAACACAGCTTTGACCTGCCCTTCATATTGGTGACACGAATTATCATTGCCTTTGAAAATTATGTTGATAGTAACTGATAAAAAAATCTTTAAAAATACTTTTCAATTGATTTTTATTTTTTAAGATAGTTTTTGTTGTACATGTACCTGAGACAACATAGAGTTTTTTAATGTACTTTTCAATCGTGTGTGTTTATTATTTGTGAACCTCTGCTGGCATTCCAAAGAACAGTTGTTTTTGTGATTTTTATTTTTATTTATCTAGATGTTATGGTGGGATTCTCTATGCGACAAGGAACATTTTGATGTATGACTTGGACGACGGCAATGGACGACGGCTGAATTATGAATGACGGACTAGACGCTTGTAATTTACTATATTCAAGCAGAATACACCAAATAAGAGACTCTTTCCTATTACACGACTTAGAAATGTTTGCCGGGGCATCATCCCCTCAATTTGCGTAGTGCATAAGCCTTTCCAATTTTGTCAAACGTACCAGTCTCACTCGACCTCTCGTGCCAGTGAAAGGCAAACGTTATGATGATTCTCTTGTAGGATCAAACACATGGAATCAAGATGAGTTTCAGATGGGGAACAGTTCAATGTTGGCAAACATGAACTGTGTTACATCATATGCCTCACAATTATACGAAGGATACGTAAAAATAGGCATTTTAGTTGACCCCATCAGGTCGTAATTTATTATGGGAGTTATAGTGAGTTTCGCAAAACCAAATTGTGTGAAACCACAGCTCAATTTTGGAATCGGGAAGATTGCGATATCGCGAACTCAGATCAAGAGGGGCCCTATTCCTGACGTATAAATTCACAAGGGCGATGTAGAGCGCCAAACATTCGGGACTGTTATTTCCATTAAGAAAAAAGACCGAGGAAGGGGTTTGAAATTTCCCAAATAAACACCAGATTTAAGACCGGTGCACGCCTACCCGATTCCGTCGGAAGCAGATGAATCGGATATTAACTTTCGACTTCGTCAGCAGAAACCCCGGCCGCACACTTAGCGAAGTCGTCGGAATAATCAGGTAAATAAATTTTAAAAAATCAAATGACAACATTTGCTGCTGCTGCCACTTCAACTTCATACGATAATCAGTTAACACGTGACCAAAATCGAGGGTGTTTATTGGTTGCAGTCGGCAGTTACCGCGAACCTTGGCGATCATCCTCGACCACTCACAACTGCTTCGCGAGAAATTAAAAGAATTTGATAACTCCGAGTTAGTTGCTGGTGACCCGCCTAGCCCACAAAACGTTTTCCGCACACCTAGCCCATTCCTTGAGATCTGGTTCGGGGTTTTTTATCACTTATGACAGAAACTAAGTTTCCTGGTCATGATTTCGATTCGGATATTTATTACGCGCTCGCTATAGTTACCACCCGTTGATAAAGTTGTTTGAATTCCTCACTGGGGTTTATCGGGAAATCAACGCCATTCTCTGTACAATACTACAACATGGACAGGCAGTATAGGTATGTTACAACAAAGACAAGAAGGGGAAGTATGTAAGAATTGGTCATCTTATCTGGAATTAATCCTATAATAAAGTGAATCTCTTCTCTCGACCCCTCCCACAACAAATATCCCTTTTGGATAGATTCATACGATGTGGTACTGTATCAAAATTTCATCCAGTATTACGATGTCTGTTTCAGGATCTCATCAAGGCTTCAGGTTGATAGAATTAGGCTGAGGGGTTTGTACTTGGAAAATCCAATCATCACCAGCTGGAGTAGTGTAGTTGAATACTTAATTATTTATCTTCTTTTGGGGAAACATCGGTACGGACGACCTGATATACATAGCTCATCCAGGCCCTCCATTCTCTGGGTACCTGGCGTGGGGCGATACACGTATAATGAGTTAATACCGCTAACCATATCCAGCTTGGGAGAATATCGAATGTTCCATAAATGCAGGCGCACAAATTCACAATTGCATCGTAAGCTACATGTAGGTGTACGAAAGAGGTTTCGTCTCAAGCGATAGTATCAACCGAGACAATGGAATTGTTTCGGCGGTATAATAACTGACGTTGACAACATTCCAATGATGTGGTTTTCCAGTATATCAAACTGTTTTATTTCACGCGATTCCGCCTCAAACATTTCGGTTGGTTGCGAGGAAATGTCGTATTTGTTTTCTAGAAAACTTTCGAAACAAAACGCGCTCAGATCAATTTCAACAAGACTACGTGAAAGTACTTTGAGTTACACTAATATTGGTAGTGTGAAACTCAGAAATGCACTTTTCTATATCCTATTTTCCAGTTTCATACGTGTATAACCTGAATGTAATTGACGGAGGATGATTGCTGGAGTACTGAATCATTTATCCTGTGTGTTTTTTTATGTTCAGCAATATGCATTAATCAACTGTCTAACTATAGTGACATATTCTATATCAATTATGATTTTGTGGACATTTGTTCAAGTAACTATTAACATATTACAGTTAAATTTTTATATTAACAACACCCCCCCACCTTCCTCCACTTCCGACAAGCCGACTCGCCCGTTTAACCATCTAAAACATTCCGCTAATCTACAACTTCAAGTTCAACTGTCTACCGACCGTTTAATACTTTCAATGTTATTCGAAAATTGAAGATCTGCTGTAACAGTTATCCACAATGTAACACAAAATTGCGAATTCCATTCCTGCTAAACATCTGCCCAGGGGCTAATTTGGGAGTCAATCTGGGTTCCGATCCATATTACATGCGTTTGTTATGTTAATTGGATTGCCAGAGGCAAAAAAAAAATAAAAAAAATAGACGCAGTGTATATAGAACGTTACTTAATGAAAATCCAACGATAAATAAAACGACATACAGAATTGTGTACATATTAACGGTATACTATGATAGTAAATATGTAGGAAGATTTGTATTTTGTTTTATTTATTGCTAGAGTAGTAAAATCACTCCATACCAACATCTTTAATGACAAATCAGTTACGTCAATATAGAAGTAGTTCTTGATATAATGAGATTCTTCTTAGGCTTTGCGAAGCAGGTTATACTTATTGGTAGGCATCGACGAAAAAGCGTAAAACAAACGGTGCAAAGTCGTGGTCGTTCCAGAAAAATCGACTGGCAACCCATCCTGACCGGGACTGTTGTTATTTTTCATATTTTTCATATATTCAGAAAGTTACTCGTGGGTAATTAGTCTCCTTGTATATCGGCTTTGTCTTTGCTTTATTTGTCCATAAAAACTTTACCGCACACCTAGCTCATAATCCTTGCGATCTGGTTCGATTTTTTATCACTTATGACAGAATCGCAAATGTGTGAGTCGGCCTTCGAAACTAAGTTTCGTGGTCTTTATCTCAATTTGGACATTTATTACGCGCTCGCTCTAGTTACTGCCCGCTGAAAAAGTTGTTTAAATTCTCGCACAATTGTGTTCATCGAGAATTCACCGTCATTTTCGGCACAATGATACAACATGGACAGGCAGTAAAGGTATGTTACACAACAAATATCCCTACTGGATCGATTTATAAAATTGAACGATGTGGTATTGTATCAAAAGTTCATCAAGTATTACAATTTCTGTCTCAGAATCTATTTCGTCGAGGTTTCAGGCTGACTGAACTAGGCCGAGGGGTTTGTACTTGGATCATCACCAGCTGGAGTATTGTAGCTGAACACTCTTAATTATTTATTTTCGTTGGGGGAAACATCGGTAAGGACCACCGGATATACATAGTTCATCCAGGCCCTCCATTCTCTGGGTACCTGGCGTGAGGCGATACACGTGTAATGTGTTAATACCTCTATCGAGCTTGGGAGAATATCGAGTGTGCCATAAATGCAGGCCCACAAATTCACAATTCTATCATAAGCGATCGACATCGGGCTAAATCATATGCATGTAAGGTAGGTGTGCTGCATAGCTTTCGTTGCAAGCGATAATATCAAACGAGACACTGACTTCGACACCATTTCAGTGATGTGGTTGCCCCCCCCCCCCCCCACCTCCAAATCTGAAAAGCCGCCTCACCCGTTTAACCATCTAAAACATTCTGCTAATCTACAACTTGTATCACCCCACTCTCTAATATGTCGAAATATCGAGTCAATGTTCGCAAATCTGTGCTGAATGTGGACGTACTGTCTCAATATAGATGTGGTCATTCGATGAGGGAAACCGCAGAATGCAATAGAGAGCAGGTTTCTGAGACATGATGCCTTCTTTTAGAACTCAGTGAGCCTCAGTCACACATGCATAAGCTGTTCGTAATGTGTTAAGATTCATTTTAATATTTTTTCATGTGCTTGGCCCACAAGGGACGTGAAATGCCCTTTGTCGCTCTTTGCTGTCTCAAGTCAATCTCTCGGATTCCATAGATACATGTACTTGGTTCCTGATTAAGTATCACTGTGGCCGTGACGGCTACCTGAACAAAAAATTCCCAGACCCCTTTTTGATCACCCCAAATGACTTCGAAGCTTTCAAGACAGAAACTGTGGCCGTTCTATAACGACATATAGACCTACGCAGGTTATAACATGAAATATGTTTCATTGGGCGTTAACCACCTTTTTGTTTCTGCTTTCTGAAAATTTGTAGGACTTCAAAGGTATGCTGGTGAAATTTCTAGGCTCTCCACCCGAAAACAAATCCCGGTTTCCAATGGGCGTATTTTACATTTATTTATACTTACGGGCTCTGGTTAACGACTCTACCTCGGGACAGTGAAACAGAACAATCCTCGTGTCATCCTGGTAGCCATTTTCCACATACCCTTCAAAATACAAAAACATTTCATCGTATTTAGTTCACTGAATGGACAATCGGATTTGGTGGCTTTCAAAATATCAAATTTGGAAAATAATAAAGCATTTAAATCAGGGAGTTAGTAACCAACTAAAATCTTATTGACTGACCACCGCACGCTACAGATCCTAGCAGGGCTTTACATTCACTTTCACCGACACATAATTTGCATATATACTAACTGCATATTATTGCTTTTTATTATATATCCAGCAGTGAATCCTTCATGTGATTGGTCCATTGAGCTTATATTTCACAGAAAGTTATAATCACCCACCAAAAGTTTATGTTCACGAACCAGCCAATATGACTTTTTTGACGTCACTACCGAGGCCTATAACTTGACTGACGTCAACTCGAACACTGGTTAAGCCACTGACGACAGTTTTAAACACGTAAGAACGGGTTCGATTCAGCTATTCCTAAAGCTATTCTTCAGAATAATCATCTTGTTCGATATAAATTTAATACATTCAACATCAAATTCAAACGCATTGCGAATCTTTCATGTAATAAAGCCAATATTCATGGACGCTGAAAGCTAATAATTTGAAAGAGCTGTCTTTGTCTAGTGTCCCTTTAATACCTTCGATTTTATGCGGAAATTGAAGATCTCTTGTAAAGGTTATCCACAATGTATTACAAGATTGCCGGTTCCTATTTGGGAGCCAGTCTGGCTTTCTATCCACACTGCATGCGTTTGTTATATTAATTGGAATGTCAGAGGCTTGAAAAATAGGCGCAGTGAATGTAGAATGTTCCTTTATGACAAATTCATTAATAATAACTAGCGTTACGTACAGAACTATTTATATACATGTATTAAAGGTTTACTGTGATAGTAAATATTTAATGACAAATAAGTTCCGTTAAGACAGTAAGTAGTGCCCTCGGCGTATTGGTTATTTTTTATATATCCCCTTCTATATCTAGGCCATTGATGTTTTGTTCATCTCTAACAAGTTTTCGTAACATTTCTACGACTACAATGAATAGGTAAGGAGCAATGGAGTCACCGTGACTGTAACTTCTCTATATATCAGCTCATTAAGTACAGTTGTAATTCAGTTAGCTAAGCATATTGATGACATATCATCAATAACCGTAATGAGTGTAATTGGTCTGCGGCTCTTTATATAATGAGATCCTTCTTAGGCTTTGGTAAGCAGATTAGTATTCCCATTTTCTGACTTTTCTGGTAGGCTTCGATGATATAGCGTAAAACAAAGGGTGCTATGTCGTGTTCGTTCCAGAACAAACCTACAGAAACCCCATCCTGACTAGGGCTGTCACTGGTACTGTTTTTTATAATTTTACCATATTCAAAAACTTCTTTGTAGGTAATTAGTCCCCCTCGTGTATCAGCGTTGTCTTTGCTTAATTTGTTATAATTGTATTTTGCACCGCTCTTTCAGCTTCTCCCGTTATTATATTTGAATAGTTTAAAATTGATAGAAATATTATAAACTAGAGGAGCTTTGATAAGGGGGGCACTTGTTAATTCGAGCTCAGACTCGGGGAAGATTCTATGCTACTAATCATTGTTCGATTAGAGCAGAGTTAGGGTTCAGATTAAGTCAGCCTATATGACATTGAACTCCTTTTCTATTTGCCGGATGCAAAACAAAAAATGCGGTTGCGTTGTTGGACAAAACCTTGTATATACTCGATGGGAGACGTTTTCCGATCCACTTAATTTCCTGACAGAAGTTAAGAGACAAAAGTCAATCTGTTTTGCTCAACAAAAACGCATAAATAATGTATATTCCTTGGCATCAGTATAACCTGTGATTGAGGATGCTGGCGTACTGACAAGAATTAGACGCAACATATACCGTAGAGGCGGAGAAAAAAAAAGAAGCCGACGGGACCGTTTGAATATCATGTGTTTTACATCCTCATGATGTTCAACTGAACAGATACAATCAAAGCGTGACTGATGCATTCTGTGGAAACGACTGGAAATTCATAATGGTCGGTGATTAGGGTTTTATGCAAAGAACATCATCATGTGTTGCTGACATCACTGAGAACTGTTAACCCCTTCTCTCTTGTAGAAAACCATCTTGGGTTATTATTAGTTTTATTTCATATACATATGGAATTTATGCTAACTGTCATACGAAATAGGTATTTCGATTATTGACTCGGGAATTCGTATATGGACGACGGCTGAATATTGAATGTCGGGTCCGACGCTCGCTGTCTGTAGGAAAGTAGGGCCGGCCTGCTGAAGTATGTAACCGTTAGATAGAAAGAACGACCCAAACAAGGAAAATATTTGTAGAATGCAAGTTCTTTTTCAGATCACAAGTCTGTGAGGTCCGCCGCAGACGAAAGGCTTCGTTCTCAACTATTGTAATCACCTTCACAAAATACAATCACAATGGTATGTACGGAGGGCAAGCCTCGGGGACGAAACGTACACGAGAAGAATCCCACCATGTACAGGTAACAATTAAAAGCAACGTATGAACATGCGGTACTGGCAAGAAGACGCTTAACCTCTCAGTTTCGATATTCTGACTACATTCTTGTCAGGTCCCTCAACCACGTTCTTAGTGAACGGTAGCTGTTCATCAGGACACCTTGACTGGAATGACAACACGACCCACACCACCTTGTAAAGCAGAACAAGACACAAATCTCGAAATCACGAATGATGAAATAGCTCTGTCAACGCATCTGAGGGAAATTGATGAGTTGTGTCAGTGTCAAACAACATTCGAAATATACCCAAAGCACTGTATCAATTATCATTGATGGACTTTTGCCTCTTGTGATGTTTTAGAAATATGCATTTAGTATATTTGTCTGTGGGGTTCTATGTCTTCTTGTCAGTATTACGGCATCATTTTCCACCACCCTTTTAGTGTTGCCTTTAATTGTTGCCTGTCTACGTTGAGATTTTTTTTTACTATGTAGCGGTCACATAGTTCATCATTGTCCAACAGATGACTTGATAGGGCTATTACATCATCACTTCGGAAATAATTGTATCTAATACCGCTCAAGCCGGTGCTAGGGGCCGTGTGGTCATGTCATTCAAGATGTCCACATGAACATCTACAAATGTCCACATGAACATCTACAATGAAAACGCGGCTGGGATACAAATCACAGGGATCACTTTGGGTTTTGTGATATTTTAAAAATATGCAGTCAGTATATTAGTCTGTGAGGTCATATGACTTCTTGTCAGTAGGCCGGTATCGTTTTCCACCACCCTTTTAATGTTGGTTTAATTTCTGGGAATCATTTTATAGTTACAGGGGTTAATCTAGTCATTTGAATAGAGGTACATGTACATACGAAAATAAAGGAACTAAGGATTAGAGGACCAGGATCATCCACCTACCAGATACTCATTTCTGCGTCATGTGATCCCAGTTTTCGAATCTTAGTATAGGTTCCCAAGCCTGTCTAGGATTGACCATGCACACGTTTCCTTTACAGAGGAAAAAACTTCCCCAGCTATCACGTTTGTGAAGCCAGAAATTAATTAGTCAGATTCTGCAGAAAGTACTCGTAATTGAAGACAAAATATTCGCTCACAATCAAAGGTAACGTAAACAAAGTCGACCGACGTTGGAAAGTGGGTTTTAGCATGGATGTGTTTTTAGTATAGCTAAAATATGAAACATTAAATCAAAACTGGTGCAATATTTTGACTGAGCGTTTACTGTGTAAAAGTGGGTGTTATTTCCGAACGAAACACGCCCTTTTCTGCAGAATTGAAGAAATTGAGTTTTGGCTGTACGAGCGTAACAGCTAGAGATGTTTTTCATATGCAACGCCACTAATCCTACGGGAATACGTACGCTCGAGATATGTGCTCAGTTTTACTGCTGGGAGAATGGTGGCAGCCGATATATTCAAAGAAACGTTGTTGGAGAAACGGAATGTAACGAGCACCTATAGTTTGCTCAACCAAGAGAGATAATTATTCCGGGCGTTTCAGGGTGATTATACCAACAACTGTCTACTTTACCGTAATGCTAATTAAATCTAATGTAATTAGTCTGGTGTAGTGGACTTTAATTATAAACTCTAGTCGGGGCTCCCAGGAGATTTGAGAAAAAACAAAATCAATTCCGAGAAGGCTGTCCAATTGACAGCTTGCAACCTTTACAAAATGTGGAACACGTGTTTCCTTTCTTTCTGGTAAATCCATGTGATCATCATTCACATGTAGAAAAGCACACATAGTCAGATTTGAAAAGCGCACCAAATGTACTGTGTATAGCACTGGTGCAAAATTGGAGAGGGAGGTGGATTCCTGTGATAGCTCAAACAGCAACAATGAAGAGATATTACATTACTGGTAGTCCAACCTATACTGATCATAATACAACAGTATAAAATGAGATAAGATATAATATAAGCACTTTATTTAGAGTCGATTTTTATAACAATGCAACATTAGCTCATCACTGAGCTATTATCACAGACTTTGGACACCCGAAGACACCTAAAACACACCAAACATTGATTAAATGATTATACAATATAAAGACTATGTCTATCACACATATAAAATGTATAAATATTTTTAACTATTGCAACACTTAAATTCCTTTGGATTGAATCAACCTTTAATTTCAAATTTTCTAACCATGTATTTAAATTCTTTGAAGGTGAACTGCAAAACTTTTAATTTTATCTAAAATGTTGCCTATATACATCTTGTCTTGTATGACATAACTTTTATACGTTTTGGGGGCAAATATATTTTACAAAATTGTACTAATAACAATATTTAAGTTATCCTTTTATAAATCCGTCTTGCATCGCTTGTCTCTCTTGGTTTGTAGAAGGTTAGGACGTTATAGCGGTCTCCTTCATTCAAGTTTTATTTAAATGTGACGTCATGCTACGTCGGATGAATGGGCGAGAACCACTATAACGTCATGACGTTCCAAAACAACGAGAGGCAAGCGATGACGTTTTAAAAAGTTCTGGCTCTCGTTTTCTGGTGGTATAAGTTTTGACTCCCCATATACCCAAAATAAAATAATAACCCACAGAATTATTACCACACATATTTGTAACTATAGAATTTCATGTTTTATGACATTTTAACAGAACATTGGAAATCTTTTCAGTTCACCTTTAAGATTGCATGCCCTTTTTGTTCCATTGTAATTCTATTCCACAATATAGCACTCTGGAATGAAACAGAGTTAATACCACGTGTGGTCGTATTTACTCTCGGTACTTTTAAAGCAATCTAGCCCCAGAACTCACTTTAGCTGCGAAAACTGACCTCTGGCCTAGTGGATTTCTGGGAGCAGAAACGGAAACGTCGCACTTGTTTGTTTACTTTCTTATTTATTCTACTTTTTATATGTTTTGTACTCTGTCCCAAATGGGATGCTCAATGCAATAAAGAATCTTATTATACATTTAATTCTATAATCCAATGAAAACCGTTTATTTGTACCACGTGTCGGTCCAGTACCAAGAACCGTATTGGATCCGCGAGCAAGTGTTATTGGACTCGTCAGAAAGTGTTATTCGACTCGTCAAGACTGCGTATTGGATTCTTTCAAAGGGGGATAACTCAAGATTATATGTACGTGTCACAGTGACGTCACAGTGTCATCTGCCTCTGACAGTCGGTCTGACAGATGAAAGGACCTAAATATAGAGAGCCAAGAAGAATAAATCTGAAGGCCGACCAGAAGATAGTCCTGTCTGCATTAGAACAGTACGTTATTGATTGGTCTAAGCGAGAAAAAGTTGAATCTACAGTACTCGCTGATTGGCTGAACCTCACCAAGAGCAAAGTCGTTGAAACAATCCGCCATATTGACAGAAGTACTCTTCCCCAAGCAAAACAAGTACTGAGAAACCTCAATTCGAAGAAGTTCTAGCAAATCTCCAGAGTAAATTCGTCATAGTCCCAGAAGACAAAGCTCCGAATAATATAATATTCATATGTAAATATTACTATTACCAGGTGCTGGTTAAAGAATTGAGTGTAGACATATCTTCATCAAATACGTCTACTTACTCCCAAACTGCATTTACTCTGTTAGATTTATTTAACAATCACAAAAAGTTTCTCAGGGAAAGAGGTATTTGTCTTCCAACAAATCATAACGACATACCAAAAATATACTGGACTCCCAAAATGCATAAATCACCATACAAAGCTAGATTCATAGCTGGTTCTAGAAGCTGCATCACCAAGCTTCTTTCAACCCTATTGACGAGGGCCCTACAGGAGGTAAAAGAATTTTGGGAAAGGTATTGCGCCACTATTTCTAAGAACTCTGGCGTTGAATGTATGTGGATATTGAAAAACTCAAAATGTCTTACGGAAGAACTTGATGCTAAAGGTCACATACCGTACAGACATGTATCCACATGAGATTTCTCGACTCTCTATACTACAATCCCTCATCAGGACCTTATTGACCGTATAAGTTCATTAATAGTATCTGTGTTCAAGAAAACTGATCGTGGATATATTCATGTCGGAAGCCATAAAGCATTCTTTAGCTCGACTACATACAAGAGATATCATTCATGGGATGTTTCTTTGTTTATAGAGTTGCTTGAATTTCTCATTAAAAATATCTATATGAAATTTGGCAACACAATACATCAGCAGCATATAGGTATTCCAATGGTTACTAATTGTGCACCCCTGTTGGCTGACCTGTATCTGTTCTCTTATGAATATGACTATATGCAGGCGCTTTCAAAACCGATCCATTCAAAGGCCGTTCCTTCTCATTCACCAAACGCTATATAGACGATCTTCTTGCTGTGGGTAATCGCTATATAAATGACGCAGTGAAGGATATATATCCACCTTCACTGGATTTGAAGGAAACTACAGATAGCCCTACAGGTACATCTTATTTAGATCTCTATCTCTATAAAAATGAAGCGGGCGTTCTCTCTCGTCGACTTTCTGACAAAAGAGATGCTTACAATTTCGACATCGTAAACTATCCCTTTCTGGATAGTAATATTCCAGTGGGACCTGCATATGGCGTATACATATCTCGCTTATTAGCATTTGCTAGATCCTGTGTTAAATGTGATGATTTTAATCAACGTCACAAAACATATAGGGCTTGTTGGATGGAGGGGGACATGTCCTTGACAGCGTCGATGATAGGTAAGAGATCGTCGATATAGGGCTTGTTGGATGGAGGGGGACATGTCCTTGACAGCGTCGATGATAGGTAAGAGATCGTCGATATAGGGCTTGTTGGATGGAGGGGGACATGTCCTTGACAGCGTCGATGATAGGTAAGAGATCGTCGATATAGGGCTTGTTGGATGGAGGGGGACATGTCCTTGACAGCGTCGATGATAGGTAAGAGATCGTCGATATAGGGCTTGTTGGATGGAGGGGGACATGTCCTTGACAGCGTCGATGATAGGTAAGAGATCGTCGATATAGGGCTTGTTGGATGGAGGGGGACATGTCCTTGACAGCGTCGATGATAGGTAAGAGATCGTCGATATAGGGCTTGTTGGATGGAGGGGGACATGTCCTTGACAGCGTCGATGATAGGTAAGAGATCGTCGATATAGGGCTTGTTGGATGGAGGGGGACATGTCCTTGACAGCGTCGATGATAGGTAAGAGATCGTCGATATAGGGCTTGTTGGATGGAGGGGGACATGTCCTTGACAGCGTCGATGATAGGTAAGAGATCGTCGATATAGGGCTTGTTGGATGGAGGGGGACATGTCCTTGACAGCGTCGATGATAGGTAAGAGATCGTCGATATAGGGCTTGTTGGATGGAGGGGGACATGCCCTTGACAGCGTCGATGATAGGTAAGAGATCGTCGATATAGGCCGGGCTTGTTGGATGAAAATGAATGATCTTCGAAATGGTTATCTTATGACAATTCCTACATACTCTTATGAGAACAGGTATAGGTCTGCCCTACATATGGGCATACTCTTTTGAGAACAGGTATAGGTCTGCCCTACATATGGGCATACTCTTATGAGAACAGGTATAGGTCTGCCCTACATATGGGCATACTCTTATGAGAACAGGTATAGGTCTGCCCTACATATGGGCATACTCTTATGAGAACAGGTATAGATCTGCCCTACATATAGGCATACTCTTATGAGAACAGGTATAGGTCTGCCCTACATATGGGCATACTCTTATGAGAACAGGTATAGGTCTGCCCTACATATGGGCATACTCTTATGAGAACAGGTATAGGTCTGCCCTACATATGGGCATACTCTTATGAGAACAGGTATAGGTCTGCCCTACATATGGGCATACTCTTATGAGAACAGGTATAGGTCTGCCCTACATATGGGCATACTCTTATGAGAACAGGTATAGGTCTGCCTACATATGGGCATACTCTTATGAGAACAGGTATAGGTCTGCCCTACATATGGGCATACTCTTATGAGAACAGGTATAGGTCTGCCAACAGTCATCTGCCAATCTGATCCAATTTGTACCCATTAGGATACATGTACCTATACACTGATTGCCAATGATGTTGTCATACCGTATTTCGTATAAATAGTTCATATGAAAAAAAGAACATACCAGCAAGCATGATCGAAGGATATAGGCACTATTTCGAGGAGAATATACTTTACGTACTCTTCAAAATGCAGGTATTACAGGTGTACTTGGCCTATGCCTCTCCCGATATTAACCCCCACCCCATCAATGCCATATTCCATGGTCCACGAGACGGGTCAGGGTGATGTACACACCCCCCACCTCATTATGGATCGAGGGACCTTCGAAAGCAACCCTATAGTGGCGATGGGGGTTTTTGTGATGGCGACTCTGACAATTTTGTACGGTCAGTTATCATATTAGGGATATTGCTCTTCAGACATAATTCGCATTAAGGATATTGAGCTCTCCTACAGACACTTTTACACACCCTCTAGAATTGGTCTTTACAGCTAAAAGTATCCCTAATAGATATGGCAATGTATATAATTGTTGAAATCACATTTCTTAAGGATTCCAAATACATAAATTCGTTCACTCTTAACCGGTATGTTGTGAAGATATTCGGATTTGAAAAAAATTTATTTGAAAGTTAAATTTAATTTTATAAATGGCTATTTTCAAAAAAGTATTCAACATATCGTAATTTACATCATGATTTCCTGTCCAAGACATTCCAACAGGAAATCTGGGTCTCAGTTTTATCAATTTTGGTCTAGTTCTCATTCTATTGACATTTAATGGAATATTTATTTACAGAATTGATCAACTCACAGTTTTGAACTTTGAAGTTGAATTGAATGTCAAATGAATAAGAACTAGACCAAAATTGACAAAACTCAGACAGATTTTCTGTTGGAGTTGTCTTCTACGGAAGTTCAAACGAAATCCCACCACTAACCATACAAGACCCAGGGGGAGTAGAGACCACCTGTTTCTGTGATAATGACAAAGTCAACGCTCTCAATGACTTTTTCGCCTCGATATCCACTGTCGATGATTCAACGTCAGTTTTACCTCAGTTTGAATATAAAAGCGATTACTGAAAACGAGATGGTTGTACACAGGAAGAAGCTGACAAACTGATTCCCGGCTTATGCCTCCAGGGAATCCCTTCTATTCGAAACTGGTTGGGAAACTCTAGCAATCAGACGTCAAAATACAAAGTTGAAATTAATGTAGGGGAGATTGGGGTACACTAGAACAATTTTCACCTTTTTGCAAAAATCTCTGATATTATTGTCATGTAGTGTAGCCTTCTATACTCTCGTTATAATTTATATTTAGTATAACATAGTCATGCAAAAAATTCTGAAATATCTCTTATACTTTTCTCCAGAATTCGTTTTTAAAAACGTAAAAAAATGTGTCCCAGTTTGCCCCACTATGGGATACACTGGGACACCCAATGGGGTGCGATGGGACAATAATCAAAATACATGTTATATCAAGTATATACTGATATACAGCGATGGTTAAGTTAGTTGCTATTTCAGATCCCTGCTTCACGTAAAATATTTCCCAGGGACCAAATTTGAGGAAAAAATATTTTGCATGATTTTTATTCCAACGAAAGCAATTGACTTTGAAAGTGTTAGTAAAACTCGTCAAATCTGATAGGGTTAGCAATTAATATAATTTAGGAAACAAAATAATGCATTTTGATACCGTTTTAGGGTCAAAGTGAATTTCACCATTTGATTACTATTGTCCCAGTGTGCCCCAACAAAAGTGTCCCAGTCTGTCCCAGTCTGCCCCAGGTGCATGATATTTTCCATTTTATGAAAAAAACTAAAACATACATCTGAGATAATAAATCTTTTTAATTTAAATTGTACCTTTGCCCATCCTTTCTCAGTAGTAACAAAACAGCAACGAAGTACTGCTGAAAACTTGGTATAACAAAATATCATTGTTAGTCCACAGAATTTACTTGGACTGCTCAAAAATAGTTTTTAAGCTCGTAATTGTTTACCAACGATAGTTTTTATATGTAATCAGGGTTGGTACCTTTCTGCTGATAATGTTGTAATGTGCTTCCTGTACTTAACAAAGGAGCTAGATGGCTTGTCCCACTGTGCCCCATGTCCCACTGTACCCCAATCTCCCCATAATGGAGAAAGCCCACACTATATATTCAAGTTAGTTACTCCACTAGTTGGGCAAATAACTCCGTATAATCTGAGAAACGATGCAAATTATGTGACCCCTAGAACTCGGTTAAGTATCCTAAAAAAACATTTATTCCATCGAAAATCCATGCATGGAATAACCTTGATACTGACATAAGAAATAAACCATCAGTCACTGCTTTTTACCATTCAATTACTAACGTACGTCGCCCACCACAATTTACTCTAGTGGGTTCAAGAAAAATCAACATCACACACACGCAGTTGAGGCACCGTTGCAGTCAACTGAATGCCGACCTAATACGGAGAAAACTATCAAATACTGCAGGCTGCAGCTGCGGGGAACCAAGCGAGGACGCTCATCATTTCTTCTTCACATGTCCTTTATACAATAATATAAGGGGCGAAATGCACGTCAACCTACCTCCTAATTATACACTCTACCACTTGCTCTGGGGGAATGAATCCTTGTCATTTAAAGCTAATACGGACGTGTTTGAAGCTGTTCAGAAATTTACAAGGAACAGTCAAAGGTTCAACCATCAACCGATTAATAATCTCAGTGGCCTCAGGTGAAACATTATAATACATTATGTGGCGCGAGGTAACACCGCGTGCTACTTGGGGACATTCCTACATTCCTACATTAATTATTGCAGCTTGGAATGTTCAAACTTATGTTCGTTATTATTTTAGTGCACTTCAACAACTTGATAATTATATGTAGTTTATATTGTATTAATATATATATGTAAATATGTCTGTTATGTTATATGCACGTATTGTAGTATGTACTTCTGTAGGGAGAGGGGTGAATAAGTTGTAAAAATTTAATCTGGAGTAATTTCAGATCCTTATCACTCACCACATCAAGGTCACCAGTCACAATATGTTTGCATGGTGTATAGTATGCATAAACATAGGCTTGTTTCCTGCAAGAGAGAAGCGGTCAACAGTTTTCAATGATGCCGGCAAGACATCATGATGTTCCAAAAATATCAAATCCGTATCGTTTATCAGTATTCTTAATCCATAATATTCGTTGTAAAGTCGTCATCTAAAGAATGATGTATCTCAGTCACGCTTTGACTGTGACTGTTCATATGAGTACCATGAGGATCTTGAAGTACATGGGTTCATACGGCCCCTAGCCCCGGGTTAAGCGGAATTAGACACAAGTTACGAAATGTAGCGCCATAGATCTTGCACGCTACGTTCGTATTTTGCTATCAGCATGCGATATGTATCGCCAAATTTGAGAAACTTTGAGTGGAGGCGCTTGGTGGAATAGCCATGTTTTATAAGTTTTTGCAACAATGTTTTGTGACGTTGATTAAAATCAGAGCTTCAGGAGATTCTTTATCCATAGGGAGGGGGAGGACATCATGGCCCATACCAACAATACTGCGCACCCAGAGCTCCCGGAAATTCTTTAACCAGAGCGGAAGGTCATTATGGCTTATACCAACAATACTGCGCACCCAGAGGGAAGGGGAGATATTTATGGCCTATGCCGATAATACTGCTCACCCAGAGCTCCCGGAGATAGAGGGAGGGTGAGGTCATTATGGCCTATACCAACTATACTGCCCACCGAGAGCTCCCGGAGATTTTTTATCCAGAGGAAGGGGGAGGTCAGTATGGCCTATACCAACAATACTGTGCACCCAGAGCTGCCGGAGATTCTTTAACCAGAGGGAGAGATCCTTATGGCCTATGCCAACAATACTACGCACCCAGATCTCCCGGATATTCTTTAACCAGAGGGAGTGGCGGGGAGGGGGGGTCATTATGGCATATACCAACAATACTGCGCACCCAGAGCTGCCGGAGATTCTTTAACCAGAGGGGAAGGTCATTATGCCCTATACCAACAATACTGCGCACCCAGAGCTCCCGGAGATTCTGTAATTCGAGGGGGAGGGAGGTCATTAGGCCTAAACCAACAATACTGCGCATCCAGAGCTCCCGGGGATCTTCTAACCAGAGGGGGAGGTCATTATGGCCTATACCAACAACACTGCGTATCCAGAGCTCCCGAGGATTCTTTAACCAGGGGGGGGGGGGTAATTATGGCCTATACCAACAATACTGCGCATCCAGAGCTCTCGGATATTCTTTAACCTGAGGAGGAAGTCATTATGGCCTATACAAGCTATACTCCGCACTCGGAGCTCCGGCCAGGATATTCTTTAACCAGAGGTGAAGGTCATTATGGCCTATATCAATAATGCTGCGCACCCAGAACTCCAGGAGATCCTTTAACCAGAGGGAGGGGAGGTCATTATGCCCAATACCAACAATACTGCGCACCCAGAGCTCTCGGAGATTCTTTAACCAGAGGGGGAGGTCACTATGGCCTATGCCAACAATACTGCGCACCCAGAGCTCGCGAAGATTCTTTAACCAGCGGGGGAGGTCCTTAAGACCTATGCCAACAATAGTGCGCACCCAGAGCTCCCGGAGATTCTTTAACCAGAGGGGGAGGTCAGTATGGCCTATACCAACAATACTGCGCACCCAGAGCTCCAGGAGATTCTTTAACCAGAGGAGGAGGTCATTATGGCCTATATCAACGATACTGCGCATCCAGAGCTCCCGGAGATTCTTTAACCAGAGGGAGGGGGGAGGTCATTATGGCCTATACCAACAATACTGCGCATCCAGAGCTCCCGGAGATTCTTTAACCAGACAGGGAGGTCATTATGGCCTATATCAACAATACTGCGCACCGAGAGCTCCCGGAGATTCTTTAACCAGAGGGCGGGGGGGTCATTATGGCCTATACCAACAATACTGCGTACCCAGAGCTCCCGGAGATTCTTTAACCAGAGGGAGGTGGAGGTCATTATGGCCTATACCAACAATACTGCGTACCCGAAGATCCCGGAGATTTTTAACCAAGAGGGGGGGGGGTCGTTATGGCCTATATCAATAATACTGCGCACCCAGAGCTCCCGGAGATTCTTTAAGCAGAGGGGGAGGTCATTATGGCCTATACCACCAATACTGCTCACCCAGAGCTCCCGGAGAGTCTTTGTCTAGATGGAGAGGGATGTATTTATGGCCTATACCAACAACACTGCGCACCCACAGGTCCCGGAGATTCTTTAACCAGAGGGAAGGTAAGGTCATCATGGCCCATACCAACAATACTGCGCGCATAGATCTCCCGGAGATTCTTTAACCAGAGGGAGGGGGAGGTCGTCATGGCCTATACAAACTTTTCACCGCAGCTCCGGAACGAAGTTATCAAGATAGCTGAAAATCTTGTTGGGTTCATGTTAGGAGTATATGCATAGTCCTTTACCCAACAAATCATCGGAATATTGAAAATAGCGACCAGGAGGTGTGCTCAGAATGTCGCGTTTTCGGTCTTTTTTATCCATTCTTCTCATATTTCTTGCCTAAACGGGTATGAAAGTTGTTTATTTTGCCAGAAGTAATTATTCTTCGTCATATTAATTAGCTTTAAAGAGAAGATATAGAAGAAAAAAAATTTAGAGGGCGGGGGGGGTTGTATTTATGGCCTATGCCAACAACACTGCGCACCCAGAGCTCCCGGAGATTCTTTAACCAGAGGGAGGATGAGGTCATTATTGCCTATACCAACAATACTGCGCACCCAGCGCTCCCGGAGATTCTTTATCCATAGGGAGGGGGAGGTCATTATGGCCTATACCAACAATACTGCGCACCGAGAGCTCCCGGAGATTCTTTAACCAGAGGGAAAGTCATTATGGCTTATACCAACAATACTGCGCACCCAGAGCTCCCGGAGATTCTTTAACCAGAGGGAGGGGGAGGTATTTATGGCCTATACCAACAATACTGCCCAACCACAGCTCCCGGAGATTCTTTATCCAGAGGGAGGGTGACGTCATTATGGCCTGTACCAACAATACTGCCCACCCAGAGCTCCCGGAGATTCTTTATCCAAAGGAAGTGGGAGGTCATTATGGCCTATACCAACAATACTGTGCACCCAGAGCTCCCGGAGATTCTTTAGCCCGAGGGAGGTGGAGGTCATCATGGCCTATACAAACTTTTCACCGCAGCTCCGGAACGAAGTTATTAAGATAGCTGAAAACTTTCTGCCTTTTCCACAAATCTTATTGGGTTGATGTTAGGAGTTTATGCATAGTCCTTTACCCAACAAGACCTCGGACATCGGTTTCAAATTTCCGAGATAAACACCAGTTGGCACTCGTCCAGCAGTTTAGACCCTCGGCCTGCCGCCTCGGATCTAAACTGCTGGACTCTGGACTAAACTGCTGCCAACTGGTGTTTATCTGGGAAATTCGAAACCGATGTCCGAGGTCTTTAGTTCTTAATTAATCCATTGCATTTGAAATTAATACAAACGCGCATAAATTAGTGCGTCCGGGTATGAAACATGGTTGACATATTCCGTCACATAACCCCTTCCATTGCTGACAGTGTCTGGCTGCATGTGTGGGCCTGTGAATAGCACATGTGTTAAACAAATAACTGATGAGAATTTCGGTTTAGCCATGAAGTCTCATCAGGATTTTACATCATGCTTACATGAATGACCCTTTACCCATATATGTACATGCAGCAATAATGAAAAATATTGGAAAGAACATGACGAACAGGTGTTTATTACTCAAAGATACGGTATTGTACATATTGGAGCAGTGATTTATCATTTTAGTTATGGAACATACTATTTCAAAGTGATTCTCAGTTGCATTTCTGATTGGTTTTGCCTGTGGGATATCAATGAGTTATCACATGTATCATTTGCTATTGTACACTCAATGAGTGAGAACGTAACACCAAGACAGCCTATTATTACAGTACGCCAATCGAGTTATTATATTACACTAGCGTAAAACCTGTCCTTTGACTTCTTTGTCCCTACCCTATACCAATGGTCTCTGCCTATACAAACTTGGATCTGCCGCGAATACCATCCTGTACATCTTGCAATGGCGACAGAAAATATGTTGAAATATGTTAATGTATTTTATGTTAATGGCTCCAGTGAGGGTTAAATTCCTGTCTCCCCAACCCCATAGCTTTGCTGACAAAGTATTGCTACCTTCCGACCAAAAATGTCCCGGTTCTCAATGGGCGTTTGATGCTCTTTTTATTTTAGTTTCATTCAGGTTACCTCCAGTGACCCCACAGCTATAGTGACACGACCTTCCACCAAAACTGTGGCCTTACAACTTTACATTCGTGATCCCTTAAATGCCCTTTTTGACTCCACATCTTCTTCGTTTCTGGGATCACCTCTAATACTATCCTAGGCACATTTCGATAACGAATTTCGATGATGTTACGGTGTGTACATTTTTGGTTTAAGTCACTTTCCCCAGCCCCATAGCTATTCTGACAAAGTTTTACGGCCTTCTTATTAAAAACAAATTACGACCTTCGATGGGCTTGAGATGACTTTTTGTAGTCTTTCTCTTAGGTGCATAGTGACCTCAATACTGTCTCGCGAAGTTTCATAATATTTGGACCAAACCTGTGGCCGTACGGACCGGACAAACGAACAAACAGAGACGGTTATATACTTATAGTGTGATTATAAAGTCATTAACATGGGGCTTACATAGAAATAGCTATTGCCGCACATAGCAATCAATCAAAGACTTCGTTAAATTATTACATTAAATTGAGGACGACATTTCTGTACATGTTATTGTCGCATATTCAGAACGATATTATATAAAAAGGAGAAATTTGACATGAGGAAGGTTGATTTAATGAACTTCACAAGAAAAAAGTCAAATTTCCCTGTTTTTGTGTTATGGCTATTCAATGAGATATATATGGCTGTCATATTTTCACAACTAGTATGGTAACTCCTCATTCTTTTTTCATGTATCATCTTCTATTAACCTTATGGAAAAATAATGAAATTTAATACATTCAACCTCTAGAAATGAACGTCCTCTACTTCCTTAAGTTCACTTGTCTTGGTAAAACGAACATACTTAGAGGTGGTGGAATCTTCCTCATATCGACTGTATTTAAACGTATTTCGAAATGCTATCCGGTAATTTAAAAACAGAATGGTTGGAACGCGAAGTTCTACTCCACAGTAGGAGTATTATTACTGAGTACAGCATGAATGGACTAACCTTTTCTAGGGAAGATCGTTTTAAAAAGAAAACTCAGTACCAGGCTTGCCATATTAATAGTACAGTGATAAAGCGTTTAATGTCCGTTTTTAGCTTATCGCTTCGTTTACATGTAAACCGCAATTCGTTTGCATTTCATCGTTTTGTTAGCTTTAACTATTGTTCCGCTTTGCGTGGAAAATCGTTTCGCTTATAAAAGCGTTTGAGCGCTCATATTTTTATTTCATTTGACGTTTAATCGTTTAGTTTTAGGAAAATCGTTCCGCTTAAAAAAACGCACGGAAGGTCGTACTTCTGTTATAAATCCCTGTACAGGTAGTCTGTATACCAACCAGAGATATGTGTTTTCTAATTTTACGTGTTTCTACTGTCTCGCCACAACCAACGCGTGTTAAATACACATTTCTCATTTATATATGTCACAAATATATCACCTGTAGCATAATCGGCACATGCTCAAACACTGGGAAACAGTGAATATAATAAATAAATATATACCGATACATAGCGTTTGAGCTCCCGGATTGAATCTCACATAAAAGCGTTTGAACGCTGGTATTGTAGGCTCATAAACGTCTTTTTCTTTCCGGTTGTAGAAAGTAGATTTACCTTCGCCGAGAATAAAACTGCGAGATAATCAGAAGTACTCTGTAGAGTAACAACAGGGATTTAACAGAACGAAACAACAGCAGCATACTTCGTGAATTTGGTAAACAGAAGAAGACGAACAGACGGTGAATTATTGAATAACTGTCACTTCGTTACAACCACGCTCACGCACATTCTTATTGGTCAAACACATAACCTCTTAGTATTTACTACGTTGATAAGGACCGTTGTGTTGGTATAAACTACGCTTTGCGAAATGAGGTTTTGGTACAGGGCTACATATTCACGAGGCTGCAGGCAGGGATGTTGCAACTAACATAATGAGAGACAATCCTGTTCGGAGGTTGAACTCGTTAAAAATTGACAGGATTAACATATCGCGAACGTTTCGAATTAGAGAATACACAATGGTGATATGTAAGGATTGATTGAGTGCTGGACACAATAATTTAATATAATTTTACATAATATTTCATTAATGGTGCATTGGAATATATTGTACCGAAGAAATTGTGTTCAGATAAGCTACTATGTACCGATGTGACGGATGCCTTGACTTCCAAGATCCGATTACCATTATGCTATGCTATATCTTAACATAGGTCGGACAAGCGATTTTTGTTCAATGTCCGGCCTAGTTTGGAAACAAGGCGCTTTAGCACCCAAGTCTGGGGGACATTCAATCAATTACTATATATATTAAGAAGATAAATTCAACTATTGATATTTCAAACAGTTGGAGCACGAGACGCACTTCTGCCAGGAGAAAGATCCCAGTCAAGTTTACATAGCGCCACAATGACCGAAGCATTATATATACAGTCTTGAGGATATGCCCAGAATATATCTTTTTCCAAGTTCGTGGATTTTACGGAGCTTCGTTATCCGAGGGTTGACGTTCTCGGCTTTTTGTGGAATCTTTCTTCTTATTAGTCTCGTCCACCGAATGATATTTCCTCAGTAAGCGATCTTTGAAGGTCTTCTTTCGTAAACCCTCTTCAGCTGAGAGTTGTCTCTGCATGATGTGATCCAGCAGGTGGCGCTTGTTTCGGCAGACGAGCACCGTCACGTGAGAGTGAGCGAGTACATAGTCCGAAATACTACCCAGGAGTGTTCTTCTGATCTTACCGCTACCCCGCGATCCAATAACAATAAGTTTAGCATTTGTTTTTCGTGCAGCATGAACGATAGCTTCTCCCGGTTTACCCTCCACAGTCTGGAATTGACCCTCCAACTGAAAAACAACAACGAGATAAGGAATTAATGACCATTATATAAAAGTATCATACTATAAGGATATTAATGGCCAATATCTACAAAATGATCATGAAGTAAGGATATTAAAGGCCAGTATCTACCGTATGATCATGAGATATGGATATTAATGGACAATACCTACAAAATAATCATTAAATAAGGGCATTAATGGCCATAAATTTTGTTGTTATTATTATTATTATTAATTAATATGGATGGAGTGATCATGATGATGAACTTGAAATCTCCCAAATGTTTCCAGATGAGCTCTACATTGTATAACTGGAGAAGGATATTCGAGTTTTGATTGAGGAATTTATAGAAGATTCCTACCATAACATGTCCAATATACCTGAAAGTAAAATAATTGTTCTTAACAAGTGGTATGTAACAATGGCCTACCCCTCGCTGCTTCAGTTTTGCTTTGTATTTTTCTTCCAATTTCTTCACACGTATTCGCTCTTCTCTAATAGCTTCTTGCAAGAACTCCAAGCCGGAAAGTAAAATAGCTGTAAGATAATAATAATAATACTGAAAATCTGATGTGCGATTTTATTCGTAGCAGACACGCTAGATCGCACTTTGGCAATCGAATCAACAAACGGCTATCGATTATAATTGTCCTCGATAAACCAGAATGTATCTTTCGAGGTGAAAGGATTTAGATAAAGGATAGCCTATCGACGAGGAGTCATTTGGTGTTTGTCTCAAGGACCTGCTCTGAGTATTGAGCATGAAGCACTATTACAATATGTGAACCCGAGAGATCCCCCTGTCGTGCACGGTTTCTGAGCAGAGGTGGTTGTGTTTACAATGGGCGGATGTTGGAAAAATACTGAAATAATTAACCGCTGTTGACATAAGCATAGACATGATGGCGATGCAGTTACATTGTGTGATGAGCAATATTAATGTTGTGATTCGCGAACTTAATCATTGCAACGACATTAACTATCTAATTACAGATGTACGAATGTCACAAAAATGAGATTTGCCCCCAACGTGACCATCAAACCATCGCCTAGTACAGCAGTTTCATGGTCACGAGATTATTGGATAATGATCGATTTACGGTAAAACAGTTCAAACAGAGCTACAACCAATATACAAATAGACAGGGATTCCAAATGTGTTTTATAGCATCCAAAAATATCGCACGTCCTCTAGTTAGCTTATATATCTGTACAAATGCAGTGCAGACCGTACCATAACTCTATTTACGGGGGATGATGTAGTGGCAATTTTGTTAACGTCATGTCAAAGGATAGAGTCTCTTATTTGGTGTATTCTGCTTGAATATAGTAAATTACAAGCGTCTGGTCCGTCATTCATAATTCAGCCGTCGTCCATTAAAGAATATCCGCGTCCATAATCCAAGGACCTATTCCATATTCCATATAACAGTATTAGCACCAAATTCAAGAAGACAATCATAGTATACATAAACATAGGCTAGTTTCCTGCAAGAGAGGAGCGGTCGACAGCTTTCAATGATGCCGGCAAGACATCATGATGTTCCAAAAATATCAAATCCGTATCACTGATCAGTATTCTTAATCCAAAATATTCGTTGTAAAGTCATCTAAAGAATGAAGTATCTCAGTCACGCTTTCATTGTGACTGTTCGTATGAACACCATGAGGATTTTGAAGTACATGGATTCATACGGCCCCTAGCCCCTACGATTTTGAAGTCGTACTTTAAAATGTTCCTTGTCCCATGGAGAATCCCACCATAACTTGTTTGACATGCAGGTGTATCTCTATATGAATGAACATCCACAAAATATTAGTTGTTCTTGGGACTGCCAGCCGACGTCCACAAATAATAAACATACAATATTGAAAAGCAGTAAAGAAAATTCTATATAGTGTGTTCTACAACTAAGACTATGATAGAGAGGAAAATTGATTAAGGAAGCAATTTTAAATTATTTTTTTCATTATAAGTAATTATCTCAGTCTAGAAATTTTGGGTGAATTGATCCTATACCTGGCATGTGGTTCAAACCATAGATGTGTGTCCATTGGCAATTAATTATGCAGCTTCCTTTGCGACCAGGCACAATCACAAGAGGATGTGAATGTATGGACCACAATAGGCAGTTGGCGATTGAATAAAAATAATCCAGGGCATTTCTCTCACTGGCTGCACAAACTAGTTTAGATGTACAGGTTGGTGTGACACAACCTGTCTTGGATAACTCAACACAGCTTTGACCTGTCCTTCATACTGGTGACACGAATTATCATTGCCTTTGAAAATTATGTTGATAGTAACTGATGAAAAAATCTTTAAAAATACTTTTCAATTGATTTTTATTTTTTAAGATAGTTTTTGTTGTACCTGAGACAACATAGAGTTTTTTAATGTACTTTTCAATCGTGTGTGTTTATTATTTGTGAACCTCTGCTGGCATTCCAAAGAACAGTTGTTTTTGTGAGTTTTATTTTTATTTATCTAGATGTTATGGTGGGATTCTCTATGCGACAAGGAACATTTTGATGTATGACTTGGACGACGGCAATGGACGACGGCTGAATTATGAATGACGGACTAGACGCTTGTAATTTACTATATTCAAGCAGAATACACCAAATAAGAGACTCTTTCCTATTACATGACTTAGAAATGTTTGCCGGGGCATCATCCCCTCAATTTGCGTAGTGCATAAGCCTTTCCAGTTTTGTCAAACGTACCAGTCTCACTCGACCTCTCGTGCCAGTGAAAGGCAAACGCTATGATGATTCTCTTGTAGGATCAAACACATGGAATCAAGATGAGTTTCAGATGGGGAACAGTTCAATGTTGGCAAACATGAACTGTGTTACATCATATGCCTCACAATTATACGAAGGATACGTAAAAATAGGCATTTTAGTTGACCCCATCAGGTCGTAATTTATTATGAGAGTTATAGTGAGTTTCGCAAAACCAAATTGTGTGAAACCACAGCTCAATTTTGGAATCGAGAAGATTGCGATATCGCGAACTCAGATCAAGAGGGGCCCTATTCCTGACGTATAAATTCACAAGGGCGATGTAGAGCGCCAAACATTCGGGACTGTTATTTCCATTAAGAAAAAAGACCGAGGAAGGGGTTTGAAATTTCCCAAATAAACACCAGATTTAAGACCGGTGCACGCCTACCCGATTCCGTCGGAAGCAGATGAATCGGATATTAACTTTCGACTTCGTCAGCAGAAACCCCGGCCGCACACTTAGCGAAGTCGTCGGAATAATCAGGTAAATAAATTTTAAAAAATCAAATGACAACATTTGCTGCTGCTGCCACTTCAACTTCATACGATAATCAGTTAACACGTGACCAAAATCGAGGGTGTTTATTGGTTGCAGTCGGCAGTTACCGCGAACCTTGGCGATCATCCTCGACCACTCACAACTGCTTCGCGAGAAATTAAAAGAATTTGATAACTCCGAGTTAGTTGCTGGCGACCCACCTAGCCCACAAAACGTTTTCTGCACACCTAGCTCATTCCTTGCGATCTGGTTCGGGGTTTTTTATCACTTATGACAGAAACTAAGTTTCCTGGTCATGATTTCGATTCGGATATTTATTACGCGCTCGCTATAGTTACCACCCGTTGACAAAGTTGTTTGAATTCCTCACTGGGGTTTATCGGGAAATCAACGCCATTCTCTGTACAATACTACAACATGGACAGGCAGTATAGGTATGTTACAACAAAGACAAGAAGGGGAAGTATGTAAGAATTGGTCATCTTATCTGGAATTAATCCTATAATAAAGTGAATCTCTTCTCTCGACCCCTCCCACAACAAATATCCCTTTTGGATAGATTCATACGATGTGGTACTGTATCAAAATTTCATCCAGTATTACGATGTCTGTTTCAGGATCTCATCAAGGCTTCAGGTTGATAGAATTAGGCTGAGGGGTTTGTACTTGGAAAATCCAATCATCACCAGCTGGAGTAGTGTAGTTGAATACTTAATTATTTATCTTCTTTTGGGGAAACATCGGTACGGACGACCTGATATACATAGCTCATCCAGGCCCTCCATTCTCTGGGTACCTGGCGTGGGGCGATACACGTATAATGAGTTAATACCGCTAACCATATCCAGCTTGGGAGAATATCGAATGTTCCATAAATGCAGGCGCACAAATTCACAATTGCATCGTAAGCTACATGTAGGTGTACGAAAGAGGTTTCGTCTCAAGCGATAGTATCAACCGAGACAATGGAATTGTTTCGGCGGTATAATAACTGACGTTGACAACATTCCAATGATGTGGTTTTCCAGTATATCAAACTGTTTTATTTCACGCGATTCCGCCTCAAACATTTCGGTTGGTTGCGAGGAAATGTCGTATTTGTTTTCTAGAAAACTTTCGAAACAAAACGCGCTCAGATCAATTTCAACAAGACTACGTGAAAGTACTTTGAGTTACACTAATATTGGTATTGTGAAACTCAGAAATGCACTTTTCTATATCCTATTTTCCAGTTTCATACGTGTATAACCTGAATGTAATTGACGGAGGATGATTGCTGGAGTACTGAATCATTTATCCTGTGTTTTTTTTTATGTTCAGCAATATGCATTAATCAACTGTCTAACTATAGTGACATATTCTATATCAATTATGATTTTGTGGACATTTGTTCAAGTAACTATTAACATATTACAGTTAAATTTTTACATTAACAACACCCCCCCCCCTTCCTCCACTTCCGACAAGCCGACTCGCCCGTTTAACCATCTAAAGCATTCCGCTAATCTACAACTTCAAGTTCAACTGTCTAGCGACCGTTTAATACTTTCAAAGTTATTCGAAAATTGAACATCTGCTGTAACAGTTATCCACAATGTAACACAAAATTGCGAATTCCATTCCTGCTAAACATCTGGCCAGGGGCTAATTTGGGAGTCAATCTGGGTTCCGATCCATATTACATGCGTTTGTTATGTTAATTGGATTGCCAGAGGCAAAAAAAAATAAAAAAAATAGACGCAGTGTATATAGAACGTTACTTAATGAAAATCCAACGATAAATAAAACGACATACAGAATTGTGTACATATTAACGGTATACTATGATAGTAAATATGTAGGAAGATTTGTATTTTGTTTTATTTATTGCTAGAGTAGTAAAATCACTCCATACCAACATCTTTAATGACAAATCAGTTACGTCAATATAGAAGTAGTTCTTGATATAATGAGATTCTTCTTAGGCTTTGCGAAGCAGGTTATACTTATTGGTAGGCATCGACGAAAAAGCGTAAAACAAACGGTGCAAAGTCGTGGTCGTTCCAGAAAAATCGACTGGCAACCCATCCTGACCGGGACTGTTGTTATTTTTCATATTTTTCATATATTCAGAAAGTTACTCGTGGGTAATTAGTCCCCTTGTATATCGGCTTTGTCTTTGCTTTATTTGTCCATAAAAACTTTACCGCACACCTAGCTCATAATCCTTGCAATCTGGTTCGATTTTTTATCACTTATGACAGAATCGCAAATGTGTGAGTCGGCCTTCGAAACTAAGTTTCGTGGTCTTTATCTCAATTTGGACAATTATTACGCGCTCGCTCTAGTTACTGCCCGCTGAAAAAGTTGTTTGAATTCTCGCACAATTGTGTTCATCGAGAATTCACCGTCATTTTCGGCACAATGATACAACATGGACAGGCAGTAAAGGTATGTTACACAACAAATATCCCTACTGGATCGATTTATAAAATTGAACGATGTGGTATTATATCAAAAGTTCATCAAGTATTACAATTTCTGTCTCAGAATCTATTTCGTCGAGGTTTCAGGCTGACTGAACTAGGCCGAGGGGTTTGTACTTGGATCATCACCAGCTGGAGTATTGTAGCTGAACACTCTTAATTATTTATTTTCGTTGGGGGAAACATCGGTAAGGACCACCGGATATACATAGTTCATCCAGGCCCTCCATTCCCTGGGTACCTGGCGTGAGGCGATACACGTGTAATGTGTTAATACCTCTATCGAGCTTGGGAGAATATCGAGTGTGCCATAAATGCAGGCCCACAAATTCACAATTCTATCATAAGCGATCGACATCGGGCTAAATCATATGCATGTAAGGTAGGTGTGCTGCATAGCTTTCGTTGCAAGCGATAATATCAAACGAGACACTGACTTCGACACCATTTCAGTGATGTGGTTGCCCCCCCACCTCCAAATCTGAAAAGCCGCCTCACCCGTTTAACCATCTAAAACATTCTGCTAATCTACAACTTGTATCACCCCACTCTCTAATATGTCGAAATATCGAGTCAATGTTCGCAAATCTGTGCTGAATGTGGACGTACTGTCTCAATATAGATGCGGTCATTCGATGAGGGAAACCGCAGAATGCAATAGAGAGCAGGTTTCTGAGACATGATGCCTTCTTTTAGAACTCAGTGAGCCTCAGTCACACATGCATAAGCTGTTCGTAATGTGTTAAGATTCATTTTAATATTTTTTCATGTGCTTGGCCCACAAGGGACGTGAAATGCCCTTTGTCGCTCTTTGCTGTCTCAAGTCAATCTCTCGGATTCCATAGATACATGTACTTGGTTCCTGATTAAGTATCACTGTGGCCGTGACGGCTATCTGAACAAAAAATTCCCAGACCCCTTTTTGATCACCCCAAATGACTTCGAAGCTTTCAAGACAGAAACTGTGGCCGTTCTATAACGACATATAGACCTACGCAGGTTATAACATGAAATATGTTTCATTGGGCGTTAACCACCTTTTTGTTTCTGCTTTCTGAAAATTTGTAGGACTTCAAAGGTATGCTGGTGAAATTTCTAGGCTCTCCACCCGAAAACAAATCCCGGTTTCCAATGGGCGTATTTTACATTTATTTATACTTACGGGCTCTGGTTAACGACTCTACCTCGGGACAGTGAAACAGAACAATCCTCGTGTCATCCTGGTAGCCATTTTCCACATACCCTTCAAAATACAAAAACATTTCATCGTATTTAGTTCACTGTATGGACAATCGGATTTGGTGGCTTTCAAAATATCAAATTTGGAAAATAATAAAGCATTTAAATCAGGGAATTAGTAACCAACTAACATCTTATTGACTGACCACCGCACGCTACAGATCCAAGCAGGGCTTTACATTCACTTTCACCGACACATAATTTGCATATATACTAACTGCATATTATTGCTTTTTATTATATATCCAGCAGTGAATCCTTCATGTGATTGGTCCATTGAGCTTATATTTCACAGAAAGTTATAATCACCCACCAAAAGTTTATGTTCACGAACCAGCCAATATGACTTTTTTGACGTCACTACCGCGGCCTATAACTTGACTGACGTCAACTCGAACACTGGTTAAGCCACTGACGACAGTTTTAAACACGTAAGAACGGGTTCGATTCAGCTATTCCTAAAGCTATTCTTCAGAATAATCATCTTGTTCGATATAAATTTAATACATTCAACATCAAATTCAAACGCATTGCGAATCTTTCATGTAATAAAGCCAATATTCATGGACGCTGAAAGCTAATAATTTAAAAGAGCTATCTTTGTCTAGTGTCCCTTTAATACCTTCGATTTTATGCGGAAATTGAAGATCTCTTGTAAAGGTTATCCACAATGTATTACAAGATTGCCGGTTCTTATTTGGGAGCCAGTCTGGCTTTCTATCCATACTGCATGCGTTTGTTATATTAATTGGAATGTCAGAGGCTTGAAAAATAGGCGCAGTGAATTTAGAATGTTCCTTTATGACAAATTCATTAATAATAACTAGCGTTACGTACAGAACTATTTATATACATGTATTAAAGGTTTACTGTGGTAGTAAATATTTAATGACAAATAAGTTCCGTTAAGACAGTAAGTAGTGCCCTCGGCGTATTGGTTATTTTTTATATATCCCCTTCTATATCTAGGCCATTGATGTTTTGTTCATCTCTAACAAGTTTTCGTAACATTTCTGCGACTACAATGAATAGGTAAGGAGCAATGGAGTCACCGTGACTGTAACTTCTCTATATATCAGCTCATTAAGTACAGTTTTAATTCAGTTAGCTAAGCATATTGATGACATATCATCAATAACCGTAATGAGTGTAATTGGTCTGCGGCTCTTTATATAATGAGATCCTTCTTAGGCTTTGGTAAGCAGATTAGTATTCCCATTTTCTGACTTTTCTGGTAGGCTTCGATGATATAGCGTAAAACAAAGGGTGCTATGTCGTGTTCGTTCCAGAACAAATCTACAGAAACCCCATCCTGACTAGGGCTGTCACTAGTACTGTTTTTTATAATTTTACCATATTCAAAAACTTCTTTGTAGGTAATTAGTCCCTCTCGTGTATCAGCGTTGTCTTTGCTTAATTTGTTATAATTGTATTTTGCACCGCTAGTTCAGCTTCTCCCGTTATTATATTTGAATAGTTTAAAATTGATAGAAATATTATAAACTAGAGGAGCTTTGATAAGGGGGGCACTTGTTAATTCGAGCTCAGACTCGGGGAAGATTCTATGCTACTAATCATTGTTCGATTAGAGCAGAGTTAGGGTTCAGATTAAGTCAGCCTATATGACATTGAACTCCTTTTCTATTTGCCGGATGCAAAACAAAAAATGCGGTTGCGTTGTTGGACAAAACCTTGTATATACTCGATGGGAGACGTTTTCCGATCCACTTAATTTCCTGACAGAAGTTAAGAGACAAAAGTCAATCTGTTTTGCTCAACAAAAATGCATAAATAATGTATATTCCTTGGCATCAGTATAACCTGTGATTGAGGATGCTGGCGTACTGACAAGAATTAGACGCAACATATACCGTAGAGGCGGAGAAAAAAAAAGAAGCCGACGGGACCGTTTGAATATCATGTGTTTTACATCCTCATGATGTTCAACTGAACAGATACAATCAAAGCGTGACTGATGCATTCTGTGGAAACGACTGGAAATTCATAATGGTCGGTGATTAGGGTTTTATGCAAAGATCATCATCATGTGTTGCTGACATCACTGAGAACTGTTGACCCCTTCTCTCTTGTAGAAAACCATCTTGGGTTATTATTAGTTTTATTTCATATACATATGGAATTTATGCTAACTGTCATACGAAATAGGTATTTCGATTATTGACTCGGGAATTCGTATATGGACGACGGCTGAATATTGAATATCGGGTCCGACGCTCGCTGTCTGTAGGAAAGTAGGGCCTGCTGAAGTATGTAACCGTTAGATAGAAAGAACGACCCAAACAAGGAAAATATTTGTAGAATGCAAGTTCTTTTTCAGATCACAAGTCTGTGAGGTCCGCCGCAGACGAAAGGCTTCGTTCTCAACTATTGTAATCACCTTCACAAAATACAATCACAATGGTATGTACGGAGGGCAAGCCTCGGGGACGAAACGTACACGAGAAGAATCCCACCATGTACAGGTAACAATTAAAAGCAACGTATGAACATGCGGTACTGGCAAGAAGACGCCTAACCTCTCAGTTTCGATATTCTGACTACATTCTAGTCAGGTCCCTCAATCACGTTCTTAGTGAACGGTAGCTGTTCATCAGGACACCTTGACTGGAATGACAACACGACCCACACCACCTTGTAAAGCAGAACAAGACACAAATCTCGAAATCACGAATGATGAAATAGCTCTGTCAACGCATCTGAGGGAAATTGATGAGTTGTGTCAGTGTCAAACAACATTCGAAATGTACCCAAAGCACTGTATCAATTATCATTGATGGACTTTTGCCTCTTGTGATGTTTTAGAAATATGCATTTAGTATATTTGTCTGTGGGGTTCTATGTCTTCTTGTCAGTATTACGGCATCATTTTCCACCACCCTTTTAGTGTTGCCTCTAATTGTTGCCTGTCTACGTTGAGATTGTTTTTACTATGTAGCGGTCACATAGTTCATCATTGTCCAACAGTTGACTTGATAGGGCTATTACATCATCACTTCGGAAATAATTGTATCTAATACCGCTCAAGCCGGTGCTAGGGGCCGTGTGGTCATGTCATTCAAGATGTCCACATGAACATCTACAAATGTCCACATGAACATCTACAATGAAAACGCGGCTGGGATACAAATCACAGGGATCACTTTGGGTTTTGTGATATTTTAAAAATATGCAGTCAGTATATTAGTCTGTGAGGTCATATGACTTCTTGTCAGTAGGCCGGTATCGTTTTCCACCACCCTTTTAATGTTGGTTTAATTTCTGGGAATCATTTTATAGTTACAGGGGTTAATCTAGTCATTTGAATAGAGGTACATGTACATACGAAAATAAAGGAACTAAGGATTAGAGGACCAGGATCATCCACCTACCAGATACTCATTTCTGCGTCATGTGATCCCAGTTTTCGAATCTTAGTATAGGTTCCCAAGCCTGTCTAGGATTGACCATGCACACGTTTCCTTTACAGAGGAAAAAACTTCCCCAGCTATCACGTTTGTGAAGCCAGAAATTAATTAGTCAGATTCTGCAGAAAGTACTCGTAATTGAAGACAAAATATTCGCTCACAATCAAAGGTAACGTAAACAAAGTCGACCGACGTTGGAAAGTGGGTTTTAGCATGGATGTGTTTTTAGTATAGCTAAAATATGAAACATTAAATCAAAACTGGTGCAATATTTTGACTGAGCGTTTACTGTGTAAAAGTGGGGGTTATTTCCGAACAAAACACGTCCTTTTCTGCAGAATTGAAGAAATTGAGTTTTGGCTGTACGAGCGTAACAGCTAGAGATGTTTTTCATATGCAACGCCATGCACTAATCCTACGGGAATACGTACGCTCGAGATATGTGCTCAGTTTTACTGCTGGGAGAATGGTGGCAGCCGATATATTCAAAGAAACGTTGTTGGAGAAACGGAATGTAACGAGCACCTATAGTTTTGCTCAACCAAGAGAGATAATTATTCCGGGCGTTTCAGGGTGATTATACCAACAACTGTCTACTTTACCGTAATGCTAACTAAATCTAATGTAATTAGTCTGGTGTAGTGGACTTTAATTATAAGCTCTAGTCGGGGCTCCCAGGAGATTTGAGAAAAGGCAAAATCAATTCCGAGAAGGCTGTCCAATTGACAGCTTGCAACCTTTACAAAATGTGGAACACGTGTTTCCTTTCTTTCTGGTAAATCCATGTGATCATCATTCACATGTAGAAAAGCACACATAGTCAGATTTGAAAAGCGCACCAAATGTACTGTGTATAGCACTGGTGCAAAATTGGAGAGGGAGGTGGATTTCTGTGATAGCTCAAACAGCAACAATGAAGAGATATTACATTACTGGTAGTCCAATCTATACTGATCATAATACAACAGTATAAAATGAGATAAGATATAATATAAGCACTTTATTTAGAGTCGATTTTTATAACAATGCAACATTAGCTCATCACTGAGCTATTATCACAGACTTTGGACACCCGAAGACACCTAAAACACACCAAACATTGATTAAATGATTATACAATATAAAGACTATATCTATCACACATATAAAATGTATAAATATTTTTAACTATTGCAACACTTAAATTCCTTTGGATTGAATCAACCTTTAATTTCAAATTTTCTAACCATGTATTTAAATTCTTTGAAGGTGAACTGCAAAGCTTTTAATTTTATCTAAAATGTTGCCTATATACATCTTGTCTTGTGTGACATAACTTTTATACGTTTTGGGCGCAAATATATTTTACAAAATTGTACTAATAACAATATTTAAGTTATCCTTTTATAAATCCGTCTTGCATCGCTTGTCTCTCTTGGTTTGTAGAAGGTTAGGACGTTATAGCGGTCTCCTTCATTCAAGTTTTATTTAAATGTGACGTCATGCTACGTCGGATGAATGGGCGAGAACCACTATAACGTCATGACGTTCCAAAACAACGAGAGGCAAGCGATGACGTTTTAAAAAGTTCTGGCTCTCGTTTTCTGGTGGTATAAGTTTTGACTCCTCATATACCCAAAATAAAATAATAACCCACAGAACTATTACCACACATATTTGTAACTATAGAATTTCTTGTTTTATGACATTTTAACAGAACATTGGAAATCTTTTCAGTTCACCTTTAAGATTGCATGCCATTTTTATTCCATTGTAATTCTATTCTACAATATAGCACTCTGGAATGAAACAGAGTTAATACCACGTGTGGTCGTATTTACTCTCGGTACTTTTAAAGAAGATTTGGCACGGAAATTATATTTTGTGTCTTTAAGAACAAAGAGACTTTGTATATAAACAGGATTTCAGTTAATTAACCCTACCTGGCCTGGGAGAGGGGGAGGGGGCAATTTTTTTGCTTTTCGGCATGAAAAAGTGGGCAAAACATATTTTATTTCATATCAGATTATTATTTACCAATTTATCATGCAGTTTTTTCGAGCAAAAACCAAAAATAAAAAATTCAAAAATTCTGATAAAAAGATCGTCCAAAAATGCTCTTTTTGAAAATGATGTCACTGTGACGTCATTATCCCAGGCTGCGGTACACCCCAAATCGCCCAGGCCAGATAGGGTTAAACATTTAAAAACTTCTATTACTAGCTGTCTCTACCCACCAAGTAAGAGACACAAAGTCCTGATTTCGCCGAGAGATAGATGAGTGATGGTGGTACTCTTCCACCATGGTAATACACATTAACGGAGCCCTCTCTCTTGTAATTCCTCAAGCTAAACGGAGTCGGCTTTTCTGCAGTTGAACCATACGAGAGAACAGTAAAGAAAGTGAGACCTGACAAATGTTTTCAAAATCGTTAATTTCGCTCTCATATTAAGTATAAAAAATCATATTAAGAGCATTTAGCTGCCTACCTGCTTTCTTACATATCTCTGCTACAGGAGCAAATAAACACAACTTATTATCAAACATAACACCTAGCTGTATAACACTAGCATCGATAGATAAAGATACAGCGGATCATGGGTAAATTCAAAATGGCGACCATGTGTGGTACCAGAAAAATGAAGTTTTTTGTCATTTTTCTTCAAAATTCCTGCTTTTCAGCGAGGAAAAGTGAGCTAAAGCTATTTTATTTCACATCAGATTATTAATTACTAAGTTATCGTGCAGTTTTTGAGAAGAAAACACTCGAATAAAAACTTCTGACCGAAAAATAGTCCAAAAATGCATTTTTTAAAATGCCACTGGGATGTTATGGCGGCCATGTTTGATTTACATTTTCTAGTAGAGCTTGACCCAAAGATATAGTGTGTTAGGTTTCAGCACTCTAGTCATAGGAATAGGGAAAATATTTTGCAGTCCACCTCAAATGGCGTAGGCCAGATAAGGTTAATGATTATCATCCAAGCACAAGACGCCATTTGGTTTTATCGCGTGTGGTTATTTGAAGCACGCCAGTCAACAATTCCGAAATTAGTTTTTTTATTACTTGATAAAAAAAAAACTTGTTTAACGTCTGGAGAATCTGACAAAGCGCTTCTTCATTTATACAGGTAGAAGTCGAATTTGACTCAAAGTTGATACATTATCAGAGTTTGTCGTTTGTGGTCATATCAGCAATAACTTATCAAGAACTAGCTGGGAATGAGTGTTGAATTGACCTTTTGTGGTTGTTATAGGTACATTGTACAATTCCCGGCGGTTCAAACCTGACGACTTTTGGGATAGTTATACTGACACTGTAGCATTGTTGAGCTTGTGGATGTTGTTCCATGAGGTTCCAATGTGAGATAAACAGATTCCCGAGGTAATGTTTGTTCATAGGTTAAATGCTCCTTCGCGATGGACTATAGAATGTCCCGTGTACAAGAACAAGATCCTATAGGTAATAATAATCCTGCCATCAGTTGTCCCCTCCCCTCCCTTCCCCCACCATGCACGCATCTGGGGTCCGATAACCAATAAATCTTCATTTCATAACATGCTGTTCATGGTCTGTAGAAATTAAGGAATATATATCAACTTAAAGATACCGATCCCACCTATAGAAGACACACTTACACACCCTTTAGAATATGGCTTTATACAGCCAAAAGACACTTTATAGCCTATGGTATATACATTTGTTGAAAGGGCATTTTTAGATGTGATCTCAAATATATATATGGTTTGGTATAAACTTATTTATTGTACCATTTGCAAAGGATTGGGGGTCAAGTTTCATAACTATTCAATTCCCCTCTCCTACAGAAGTACATATCATAACATGCATATAACATAAAATAGTATATTTATATATATATTAATATAATATAAACTACATATAATTATTTAAGTTGTGTTATGTAATTAAAATATGTGAATGCAACATCAGTTTGAACATTTCAAGCTGCAATAATTAATGTAGGAATGTAGGAATGTCCCCAAGTAGCACGCGGTGTTACCTCGCGCCACATAATGTATTATAATGTTTCACCTGAGGCCACTGAGATTATTAATCGGTTGATGGTTGAACCTTTGACTGTTCCTTGTAAATTTCTGAACAGCTTCAAACACGTCGGTATTAGTTTTAAATGACAAGGATTCATTCCCCCAGAGCAAGTGGTAGAGTGTATAATTAGGAGGTAGGTTGACGTGCATTTCGCCCCTTATATTATTGTATAAAGGACATGTGAAGAAGAAATGATGAGCGTCCTCGCTTGGTTCCCCGCAGCTGCAGCCTGCAGTATTTGATAGTTTTCTCCGTATTAGGTCGGCATTCAGTTGACTGCAACGGTGCCTCAACTGCGTGTGTGTGATGTTGATTTTTCTTGAACCCACTAGAGTAAATTGTGGTGGGCGACGTACGTTAGTAATTGAATGGTAAAAAGCAGTGACTGATGGTTTATTTCTTATGTCAGTATCAAGGTTATTCCATGCATGGATTTTCGATGGAATAAATATTTTTTTAGGATACTTAACCGAGTTCTAGGGGTCACATAATTTGCATCGTTTCTGAGATTATACGGAGTTATTTGCCCAACTAGTGGAGTAACTAAGTTGAATATATAGTGTGGGCTTTCTCCATTATGGGGAGATTGGGGTACAGTGGGACATGGGGCACAGTGGGACAAGCCATCTAGCTCCTTTGTTAAGTACAGGAAGCACATTACAACATTATCAGCAGAAAGGTACCAACCCTGATTACATATAAAAACTATCGTTGGTAAACAATTACGAGCTTAAAAACTATTTTTGAGCAGTCCAAGTAAATTCTGTGGACTAACAATGATATTTTGTTATACCAAGTACTACTGAGAAATGATGGACAAAGGTACAATTTAAATTAAAAAGTATGTTTTAGTTTTTTTCATAAAATGGAAAATATCATGCACCTGGGGCAGACTGGGACAGACTGGGACACTTTTGTTGGGGCACACTGGGACAATAGTAATCAAATGATGAAATTCACTTTGACCCTAAAATGGCATCAAAATGCATTATTTTGTTTCCTAAATTATACTAATTGCTAACCCTATCAGATTTGACGAGTTTTACTAACACTTTCAAAGTCAATTGCTTTCGTTGGAATAAAAATCATGCAAAATATTTTTTCCTCAAATTTGGTCCCTGGGAAATATTTTACGTGAAGCAGGGATCTGAAATAGCAACTAACTTAACCATCGCTGTATATCAGTATATACTTGATATAACATGTATTTTGATTATTGTCCCATCGCACCCCAGTGGGTGTCCCAGTGTATCCCATAGTGGGGCAAACTGGGACACATTTTTTTACGTTTTTAAAAACGAATTCTGGAGAAAAGTATAAGAGATATTTCAGAATTTTTTGCATGACTATGTTATACTAAATATAAGTTATAACGAGAGTATAGAAGGCTACACTACATGACAATAATATCAGAGATTTTTGCAAAAAGGTGAAAATTGTTCTAGTGTACCCCAATCTCCCCTACATTAATTTCAACTTTGCATTTTGACGTCTGATTGCTAGAGTTTCCCAACCAGTTTCGAATAGAAGGGATTCCCTGGAGGCATAAGCCGGGAGTCAGTTTGTCAGCTTCTTCCTGTGTACAACCATCTCGTTTTCAGTAATGATGATGCTGTTGAGCCGACTATCGCTTTTATATTCAAACTGAGGTAAAACTGACGTTGAATCATCGACAGTGGATATCGAGGCGAAAAAATCATTGAGAGCGTTGACTTTGTCAATATCACAGAAACAGGTGGTCTCTACTCCCCCTGGGTCTTGTATGGTTAGTGGTGGGATTTCGTTTGAACTTCCGTAGAAGACAACTCCAACAGGAAATCTGTCTGAGTTTTGTCAATTTTGGTCTAGTTCTTATTCATTTGACATTCAATTCAACTTCAAAGTTCAAAACTGTGAGTTGATCAATTCTGTAAATAAATACTCCATTAAATGTCAATAGAATGAGAACTAGACCAAAATTGATAAAACTGAGACCCAGATTTCCTGTTGGAATGTCTTGGACAGGAAATCATGATGTAAATTACGATATGTTGAATACTTTTTTGAAAATAGCCATTTATAAAATTAAATTTAACTTTCAAATTAATTGTTTCCAAATCCGAATATCTTCACAACATACCGGTTAAGAGTGAACGAATTTATGTATTTGGAATCCTTAAGAAATGTGATTTCAACAATTATATACATTGCCATATCTATTAGGGATACTTTTAGCTGTAAAGACCAATTCTAGAGGGTGTGTAAAAGTGTCTGTAGGAGAGCTCAATATCCTTAATGCGAATTATGTCTGAAGAGCAATATCCCTAATATGATAACTGACCGTACAAAATTGTCAGAGTCGCCATCACAAAAACCCCCATCGCCACTATAGGGTTGCTTTCGAAGGTCCCTCGATCCATAATGAGGTGGGGGGTGTGTACATCACCCTGACCCGTCTCGTGGACCATGGAATATGGCATTGATGGGGTGGGGGTTAATATCGGGAGAGGCATAGGCCAAGTACACCTGTAATACCTGCATTTTGAAGAGTACGTAAAGTATATTCTCCTCGAAATAGTGCCTATATCCTTCGATCATGCTTGCTGGTATGTTCTTTTTTTCATATGAACTATTTATACGAAATACGGTATGACAACATCATTGGCAATCAGTGTATAGGTACATGTATCCTAATGGGTACAAATTGGATCAGATTGGCAGATGACTGTTGGCAGACCTATACCTGTTCTCATAAGAGTATGCCCATATGTAGGGCAGACCTATACCTGTTCTCATAAGAGTATGCCCATATGTAGGGCAGACCTATACCTGTTCTCATAAGAGTATGCCCATATGTAGGGCAGACCTATACCTGTTCTCATAAGAGTATGCCTATATGTAGGGCAGATCTATACCTGTTCTCATAAGAGTATGCCCATATGTAGGGCAGACCTATACCTGTTCTCATAAGAGTATGCCCATATGTAGGGCAGACCTATACCTGTTCTCATAAGAGTATGCCCATATGTAGGGCAGACCTATACCTGTTCTCATAAGAGTATGCCCATATGTAGGGCAGACCTATACCTGTTCTCATAAGAGTATGCCCATATGTAGGGCAGACCTATACCTGTTCTCATAAGAGTATGCCCATATGTAGGAATTGTCATAAGATAACCATTTCGAAGATCATTCATTTTCATCCAACAAGCCCGGCCTATATCGACGATCTCTTACCTATCATCGACGCTGTCAAGGACATGTCCCCCTCCATCCAACAAGCCCTATATCGACGATCTCTTACCTATCATCGACGCTGTCAAGGACATGTCCCCCTCCATCCAACAAGCCCTATATCGACGATCTCTTACCTATCATCGACGCTGTCAAGGACATGTCCCCCTCCATCCAACAAGCCCTATATCGACGATCTCTTACCTATCATCGACGCTGTCAAGGACATGTCCCCCTCCATCCAACAAGCCCTATATCGACGATCTCTTACCTATCATCGACGCTGTCAAGGACATGTTCCCCTCCATCCAACAAACCCTATATCGACGATCTCTTACCTATCATCGACGCTGTCAAGGACATGACCCCCTCCATCCAACAAGCCCTATATCGACGATCTCTTACCTATCATCGACGCTGTCAAGGACATGTCCCCCTCCATCCAACAAGCCCTATATTGACGATCTCTTACCTATCATCGACGCTGTCAAGGACATGTCCCCCTCCATCCAACAAGCCCTATATCGACGATCTCTTACCTATCATCGACTGTCAAAGGACATGTCCCCCTCATCCAACAAGCCCTATATCGACGATCTCTTACACCTATCATCGACGCTGTCAAGGAGATGTCCCCCTCCATCAACAAGCCCTATATCGACGATCTCTTACCTATCATCGACGCTGTCAAAGACATGTCCCCCTCCATCCAACAAGCCCTATATTGACGATCTCTTCCCTATCATCGACGCTGTCAAGGACATGTCCCCCTCCATCCAACAAGCCCTATATCGACGATCTCTTACCTATCATCGACGCTGTCAAGGACATGTCCCCCTCCATCCAACAAACCCTATATCGACGATCTCTTACCTATCATCGACGCTGTCAAGGACATGTCCCCCTCCATCCAACAAGCCCTATATCGACGATCTCTTACCTATCATCGACGCTGTCAAGGACATGTCCCCCTCCATCCAACAAGCCCTATATCGACGATCTCTTACCTATCATCGACGCTGTCAAGGACATGTCCCCCGCCATCCAACAAGCCCTATATCGACGATCTCTTACCTATCATCGACGCTGTCAAGGACATGTCCCCCTCCATCCAACAAGCCCTATATCGACGATCTCTTACCTATCATCGACGCTGTCAAGGAGATGTCCCCCTCCATCCAACAAGCCCTATATCGACGATCTCTTACCTATCATCGACGCTGTCAAGGACATGTCCCCCTCCATCCAACAAGCCCTATATTGACGATCTCTTACCTATCATCGACGCTGTCAAGGACATGTCCCCCTCCATCCAACAAGCCCTATATCGACGATCTCTTACCTATCATCGACGCTGTCAAGGACATGTCCCCGTCCATCCAACAAGCCCTATATCGACGATCTCTTACCTATCATCGACGCTGTCAAGGACATGTCACCCTCCATCCAACAAGCCCTATATCGACGATCTCTTACCTATCATCGACGCTGTCAAGGACATGTCCCCCTCCATCCAACAAAGCCCTATATCGACGATCTCTTACCTATCATCGACGCTGTCAAGGACATGTCCCCCTCCATCCAACAAGCCCTATATCGACGATCTCTTACCTATCATCGACGCTGTCAAGGACATGTCCCCCTCCATCCAACAAGCCCTATATCGACGATCTCTTACCTATCATCGACGCTGTCAAGGACATGTTCCCCTCCATCCAACAAACCCTATATCGACGATCTCTTACCTATCATCGACGCTGTCAAGGACATGACCCCCTCCATCCAACAAGCCCTATATCGACGATCTCTTACCTATCATCGACGCTGTCAAGGACATGTCCCCCTCCATCCAACAAGCCCTATATCGACGATCTCTTACCTATCATCGACGCTGTCAAGGACATGTCCCCCTCCATCCAACAAACCCTATATCGACGATCTCTTACCTATCATCGACGCTGTCAAGGACATGTCCCCCTCCATCCAACAAGCCCTATATCGACGATCTCTTACCTATCATCGACGCTGTCAAGGAGATGTCCCCCTCCATCCAACAAGCCCTATATCGACGATCTCTTACCTATCATCGACGCTGTCAAGGACATGTCCCCCTCCATCCAACAAGCCCTATATTGACGATCTCTTACCTATCATCGACGCTGTCAAGGACATGTCCCCCTCCATCCAACAAGCCCTATATCGACGATCTCTTACCTATCATCGACGCTGTCAAGGACATGTCCCCCTCCATCCAACAAGCCCTATATCGACGATCTCTTACCTATCATCGACGCTGTCAAGGACATGTCCCCCTCCATCCAACAAGCCCTATATCGACGATCTCTTACCTATCATCGACGCTGTCAAGGACATGTTCCCCTCCATCCAACAAACCCTATATCGACGATCTCTTACCTATCATCGACGCTGTCAAGGACATGACCCCCTCCATCCAACAAGCCCTATATCGACGATCTCTTACCTATCATCGACGCTGTCAAGGACATGTCCCCCTCCATCCAACAAGCCCTATATCGACGATCTCTTACCTATCATCGACGCTGGCAAGGACATGCCCCCCTCCATCCAACAAGCCCTATATCGACGATCTCTTACCTATCATCGACGCTGTCAAGGACATGTCCCCCTCCATCCAACAAGCCCTATATCGACGATCTCTTACCTATCATCGACGCTGTCAAGGACATGTCCCCCTCCATCCAACAAGCCCTATATCGACGATCTCTTACCTATCATCGACGCTGTCAAGGACATGTCCCCCTCCATCCAACAAGCCCTATATCGACGATCTCTTACCTATCATCGACGCTGTCAAGGACATGTCCCCCTCCATCCAACAAGCCCTATATCGACGATCTCTTACCTATCATCGACGCTGTCAAGGACATGTCCCCCTCCATCCAACAAGCCCTATATCGACGATCTCTTACCTATCATCGACGCTGTCAAGGACATGTCCCCCTTCACCCAAGTCGCCCCTCAAACACATTTAATTCACTTCAACAAGTGATTGTGCATAGAGAGTGATAGTCCATAGAGACATCTTATTCGGGTCTATATCTTATAAAATGGAACAGAGATTGCTCTCACGTCGAATCTACGAGAACACAGACAATTTAGAACTACAAATTTCTGGATAGTGAAATTTCACAAAGACCTGCATACGGCATCTACATATCTCGCCTGGTAACATTCGCTGGGTTGAAAAATGAGACGATTTCAATAAACGTCACAGAAAATTACTGCAGTCTAAACTTGCTAAACAAGCCTAAACCAAAGAACATTTCCATGCTATGGTTCTCAAATACTGTGATAAATATCGAACACTGAAAAAAATGACGATAATAGCGTATAGAATCTATGGTGCTACGTTTCCTAACTTATGGTCTAATTCCGCTTAACCCGTGGGCTACGGGCAGACGGCAAAGCGTGTCAGAGATATATTGTGCTCTAAAAAACAACTTAGAAATGAATTTGATAAAGGAATACATGCCAGTGATAAGAACATCATGATGTTTTGTTGCCTCAGTAGTATATAGCCGTGAAATTGATGTCCGTTGACCTCAGAAATTTGCATATGACCTCTGTGACGTCACAGCGACAGCCAATCAGAAGCGAGTATTCTGTCACAGGGGTCATTGTGGGTGGTAGATGTGGGATGGGATGGGACAAAATGGTGGCGTGGGATGTGATGGGACAAAATGGCGGCTGATGTGGGATGGGACAAAATGGCGGCGTGGGATGGGATGGGACAAAATGGCGGCTGATGTGGGATGGGATGGGACAAAATGGCGGCGTGGGATGGGATGGGACAAAATGGCGGCGTGGGATGGGATGGGACAAAATGGCGGCTGATGTGGGATGGGATGGGACAAAATGGCGGATTGTAGAAAAACGTATAAAAGGAGGCGATTTTTAGGGGTGGGGTGTATTCATTGCACTACCTCCCTGACTCACCTGACCCGCCTGCCTGCCTGCCTGACTGACCTGACCATCCTGCCTGCCTGTCTGCCTGCCTGCCTGCCTGCCTGTCCAGCCTGACTGCTTGCCTACCCGCTTGTATGAGACGAAAGCATGAGACGTGGAGAAGATTTTCCCTGGGACCCAGCAGCACCTCCGGTTGAAGTCTTGCCTGAAGACGAGCGAGTCAGGGACATTTATCGACGTCACTGGGCTACCATACGGCATTGTTTTCACCGTGACCGTCGTCTATTGGACTTGTATAACTATCGACTGCAGGACCTCACGTATTTGTCTACCTATGCCGAGAACATTTTCACAGATCAGGTGACAGCGTTCAAGTTGAATATGACATTCGGGTACATTTTACGGCAAAAGGAGACGGACCAGGTGCGGTATTATTATCCCAGCAATAATACCTATGTGTTTGATCAGCCGTTCACGGTGACGGATGCGATTTCTCTGGAGCCACTCATCGACCAACTGACTACATTGGATCCATTGGAATGGGCCCGGTTGCAACGCCCCAATACCCAATGGCTTGTGGAAATGGTGACCAACGTCACATTTTTCGTCACGAAAATGAGAGACCATCCTATCGGTGCTCCTGTACTACTACCCCCTTGGTTGCTTCATCGACACGGCCTGTATGCATTAACAGGAGGGCGAGACGGGCCCTACAAAGACCGGAAATGTCTGTTTCGGTGTTTGGCCGTGCATGTGGACGAGTGTAACCCCCGGGGTTGTGACAGAGTGGCCAATGACTATTGGGAACAGTATTTACAGCAGCAAGACTTGGATAAGCGGCACTTCCGTGGAGTTCCGTTCAAGAATTTGGATGACGTGGAAACACTGTTCAACATCAATATCTTTGTATACCGATTACGATGCGAGGAGGATACATTTGTGGCTGAATTGGTTCGTCGTTCAACAGAACGGTATGCTGCTACGATGAAAGTCAATGTGTTCGACGACAATGGCGTCAGTCATTTTTCGCTGATCTACAATATGAGCCAGTACGCCCAGTCTTACAGTTGTGCCCAATGCCATCGGGTGTTCAAACAGTCTACCCACTTACATAGTCACGAGAAAATCTGTGACAACAGTGTCAAGCGAGTATATCCGGGTGGTGTGTATCATAATACGCCTACTATTTTCCAGGAACTGGCCGATGAGGGTCTCATCATACCGCAGGCGGATCGTTATTTTCCCTACCTGGCGTGTTACGATTTTGAGGCCCTGTTGGAGCCCATGGACATGTTTTCAGCGAAAACGCAGTGGACGCAGCGCCATATTCCTCTGAGTGTGAGTATTTCGAGCAACGTACCTGGCTATGACGCTGCACCGGTATGTTTCGTGTCCACGGGGGATTCCCATGAGTTGATCAGCCGCATGATGGCGTATTTAGAAGAAGTCAGTGCGGCTAGTACAGAACTATTGGTGTCCAAGTTCCAGGACGTACTGGACCAACTGGACGATCGGATTCCTATACCGGGTGTAGCGTTTAGTGACGATGAAGAGTCCGAGTCCGAGTCGGAGCCCGAGTCAGCCCGAGTCGCAGCCCCTGCAGTCGCAGGATGTGCCTTTACCGAAACCGTATGCGGAGAAATTGAAAGTGCGCTTCCTACAATATCTAGGCCAGTTACCGGTGCTAGGTTTCAACTCGGGGCGCTATGATTTGAACATGGTGAAGGAATTTCTTTACCCCTACTTGGCCCAGGCGAATACCCTCAAGTCCGTCATCAAGAAGATCAATAATCATATGGCCCTGACTACCACCTCACTCCATTTCCTGGATGTACGGAACTACTTAGCTCCTAATTATAGCTATGATCAGTGGGTGAAGGCGTATGACTGTGCACAAACCAAAGGGAGGTTCCCTTACACGTATATATCGACGCTCGACTGTTTGGAGGAAACACAGTTGCCACCCCGGGATGCGTTCTTTGATGATTTGAAGCAAGTGGAATGTCCCGAAGACACGTACCGGGAACTACAGCAGGTATGGCACGATCAACATATGCAGACCTTGCGAGATTTCCTGATATGGTATAATAACCTAGATGTGGTTCCTTTCCTGGAAGCGGCCGAGAAAATGGTTCAACTCTTTCGTCGTGAGATGCACGTCGATATCTTCAAGGAGTGCTTGAGTTTACCGGGTCTGGCGCTTCGCCATCTTTTTCAAGCGTGTCCTACGTACTTCTCGCTGATACAGCAAAAAGATGCAGACATGCATGATTGTCTAAAGCAGAACATTGTGGGCGGCCCGAGTCTTATTTTTCACCGTTACCACGAGAAGGACGTCACTACTCTCCCCAGTGGAAAACCCTGTGCTAAGATCATCGGTTTCGATGCCAATGCCTTGTACCTGTGGTCGCTGGCCCAACCTATGCCCAGTGGCCATTATACACGTTGGTTGGCGGAAGGTCGGCATTTTACACCGCAACGCACGCCCTACAAGCATCTGGCTGATCAGTGGTTGGATTGGGAAGCCAATCGACGGGGAATTACTATACGACACCAAACCAACGCCACAGAGAAGCGCATAGGAGATCGTCGACTCCCCGTCGATGGGTTTGCCCTGGTGGGTAGGACACCGACCGTATTCCAATTTTACGGTTGCTATTGGCACGGTCACGGATGTCATTTCAGCGCTGGACGCTTCAACGAACGACGTGGAAAAACACAGGAAGAATTACGGGAAGAAGTGGTGGAGAACGGTGATTATGTGAAAGAGCGAGGATACCAGCTGATCGAAATGTGGGAGTGTGAATTTCACACCATGTGCCAGGCCCTGTCCCATTTACGACGTTTCCTAAAAGAGCGCGAGTACCCGTTGAGTCGTCGGCGACTCCTGAGTCTGCCACAGATGTCGGACGCCATTCGTTCGGGGGACCTCTACGGCTTTGTCGAATGTGATTTGCATGTTCCCGACACTCTCAAGCCCCTCTTCGCCCAGTGTCCGCCCTTCTTTAAGAACACGCTGGTGGGTCGGGATGATATTGGGGACACCATGAGGGCCTATGCGGAGCAACACGAGTGTTTGCCTCAACCTCGACGGATGTTGATTGGTAGTATGTGGGCCGAGAAAATCTTGCTGGGCACTCCCTTACTGCAGTGGTACATGAACCACGGTTTGGAAATTACCCAGATATACCAAGTGATACAATACGTACCCCACGCCTGTTTTGCGGAGAATGCCGACATCGTGACGTCGGCCCGTCGTCAAGGTGATCAAGACCCGAGTCAGGCCATCATCGGTGAATCTTGGAAGTTGACGGGCAATGGTTACTGGTTACTATGGAAAAACGGTCACGAACCAGGATAAGCACGTGAACGTGAACATTTGTACTACTGCCCAAGCCCGCAAAAAAGTGAATTCTCCTCTGTTTCGATCCGTGGACGTCATTGATGACGACACCTATGAAGTCACTTCAGCCAAGAAGACTATCCGTTACAACCTACCCCTGCAGATTGGATGTATGGTATACCAGGTGGCCAAGCTGAGGATGCTGCAGTTTCTGTATGATTTTATGGGTGTGTATTTTAATCCATCAGACTGGCAACTCATGGAGATGGATACGGACTCGGCCTACATGGCCGTCTCTAATGCGGATTGGGAGTCCCTGGTGAAACCGGAGTTACGTACCCAGTATGAAGCGGAACGGGACCAGTGGCTACCTCGACGTGACCATTACCAGTACGATAAGCGTACGCCGGGCCTCTTCAACCTGGAGTGGAGTGGGGATGCTATGATTGGTCTCTCCTCAAAGACGTATTACTGTTACGGGGGAGACGAAAATAAGTTTAGCTGCAAAGGGGTGAGCCGGCGCGATCCCAACATCGACAAAGCCTTGTACTTGAACGTGCTGCAAAGCCAGGCCAGTGCAAGTGGCACTAACCGAGGATTTCGGGTGGTGGACCACCAGATGCGGACGTACATTCAGCAACGAGACGCCTTTACTTTCTTTTACCCGAAACGGAAAGTGTTGGCCGATGGTGTGAGCACCACTTACTTGGACTTGTGAACAATGTCGAACTATAACTGTTGATACACGAGTTAAAAAACTGTAAAAGTCAGGATGGCCGAGTGGTCTAAAGCGCCGGTATTAAGTGCTGGTCGGCGAAGAGCTGGCGTAGGTTCGAATCCTACTGCTGACAGAACTTTTTTTTGCACCTTAACCCTACTATTTGTACCCTGTATTCTATTTGTACATAGTGTAACCCTTCTTGTTGACTTAAATAAAAAAAAAATAAGTCAAACCCCCTCATTTTTTGTGTTTTTTCATCAATTTTTATTGAACATCAATGAACGTCAGAACAACAACGTCATAACGATAACGTGATAAAAAAAAACAAGTGGCCTGCGCGCAGTGCATTTAAGTTAACCAGAGAAATGGAGCATGCACATTAAAACGAGAGGCCGTCCAGTCATAGACGGGGACATCATGGTCTTCGGCTTGACAATAATCATCAAACATGTGTACGATGGTTGGCATAGAATGTCCTCTACTCCGGTGAGTGAGATAAAACACACAGTACTGGCCGCACACACTACTCAAGGGTCCTTGTAATCTTTGAGTATTCCAACGCCACATTGTAGTAGAGACGTCCATGAATTTCACCAAATCGGGATGTAGGGGTGCAAGTCCGTAGGAATCAAAGTAGTCGCCTTGGCCTAGGGTGTCCACGTACACAGCTACCCAATGTTCACCGGGTCGAGACCCCGGGTCTGTATTCAGGATGTAGGCTGCTGGGGTGGTGGAGTGGGTGGGAAACACATTGCGTGAAAACACACCTCGAAAGGGGATCTTAGGATCTCGCTGGAGTATGCCCATCAGCTGTTCTGTATCCATGACTCTAGTTGGCGTAGTCACACAGCACGTTTCTTTGCTGATCCACGCTGATGACGTTATCAAACTCGGCGTAGCAAATCACGTTAATGGTCTGGCCTAGGGCGGTGGCGAAACGCAGTTCCAACCGTAGGTTTCCTTTCTTCAGCAAGGCCAGTTGATGATCGTGTTCCAAGGTGGGGGTGAGGTCGAAGGCGAACAACGTGTACCCACGGTAAAAGTCTCGTCGAGTGATGGTATTTCCTTCGTCCTGGTTGTTTTGTCCTGTGGCTGTAAACAGGATCAGGTAGCTGCGCACATAGTTTTGGTTACCAAAATCCGGTTGTAAGGGTCGGGCTGGAATTTGATGGCCAGCCACGTGTAGTGCCAAAAAGTTCAGGTTGAAATGTTGAAAGGCGAACGGATTCTCATCCCACGCTCCATTGAAAGCGGTGTTGGTCACACACGCTATGGTAACACGTTTAGGGAGATCCCCTAGAAATAAATTTTCACGATTGGCCATCATCGTACCGGCTGGCACAGAGAGCATCTTGGTCTGTACGCGTCGGATGGGGTACAGGGCTGGTTTTTTCGATAAGGCTTCCATGTGACTCACCAACACCCCCTGTTGCAAATCCACCGTACGCACAAACAGGGCTGCATCTTCTAGGATGATCTTGTAATTGGGAGCCGCTCCACCGGCCATCAAGGCGAACGCAGGTGTGGAACGGATCAACTTGATCTTGATGGATACACCGTTCATCATGTAGCGGTCTTGCAGGAACGGATCGGCGTGCAGTCGTCCCATCATATCGACGGACTTGCTATCGGCTGTCAAGTTTTTGCGCGCGGTCAACCCATTATTGGCAGCCAGCGTACTATTCATGGAGCCGGGTGTATCCTTGTAGTACAGCGCGGCTTGCAAGTGGGATTTTTTGGCATCTGCACCGTACGACAACAGCGTCTCCATGTAGGCTCGGTACGGGTACGCATTGGTCGACGTACTGATGAGTTTATCGCTCAGACTCATATCCACCTGTTGGAACAAGGAGTGCAGCCAAAGATTCACTGGGCCTACTACCGCATCATCCCCTAGGTCGGCCCCGGCTGCGTCCACTATTTTGGCTTTCACGTACAAGTAGGTGTGGGCTAAATCCAGGTAGGCTGTATCTTTGTTTTCAATGGTAAATTCCACAGGTCCCGTCCCCGTCAGGCTAGCCAGGGGTCGATGTTCTACCCAACGTCCTTCGGCTACACTGGTTTGGGTGGGTGGAATAGTCCACAAATCCAATTCACTGTTGGTAGACGGACACGACTCGGAGTGAATGAATGCCATTATGCGAAGATGTCTCTCCTACTACTCCTCTTCTTCTTCTTCTGGGTCTTAGTCCTCCGGGGTGTGCGTCGTCGGTGTGTTGGACGTCGAATGACTCTTCGCTGTGTCCGTGGTTGTCTTTTAAGGGCTTTGGCGATCAAGACGTTGCCGGCTTCTTTAGCCCGTCGTTTCAAGGCTTGTCGGGGTGCTGTGCCTCCCATCACATCACCGGCCACGCGCAATCCACTGCGTACCGCTTGTTTGCCCACCGCTTTAACACCTCGTGTCACCAAGGGTAAGAACGTTTTCACAATGCTGCCCAGTATGTTTCCCAATCCGTGACCTCGTTGCATGCGTGCACCGCTAAAGATGGGCAAGCCTCCTCCCGTTTGTTTCTTGTAGTAGTCGGCATAGCTGGGCGTATGGCACTGGTAAGGCACGTACATTATACGAAGTGAGGAGAACGGGCTTGTCGGAAATGAAGTGTCAGCACCACTTTCCCTCGTTCGAATGCGACCGGGTGTCCCGTGTCATCTCTTATATCCACCATGATCGTGTTGATATCGGTATGTCGTACGGGCAGATAGAGTATATGGTTGAAACTCTGGTTGACTTGATTGCCATACGACTTGCTAATGGGCACCACCCGTAACAGAGGTGTGTTCACATCGCCCACAATATGGCTGTCCACTGCGTCCGAGTAGACGTAAAGTCCGTACATGCCTACTTTCATATCCATCACAACGTCACCGTTGTCGGTGGTGGGCCCCGGGTACACGCTGTAAGGCAGACCTAACATTTGCTGTAGTTTAGGACTGAGTTTCACAGCCACGTTAGGGCTCAGCAGGATACAGGCCTTGTCGTTGTGTGGGTTGACAGCCAAGATCACGTGATTCTTGAAGGGGTAGACTTTCAGGGGTTTTGAAGTATTCGTGGCCTCCCGTAGAGACTTGTACTCCAACAAGGACAGCAGACCCTCTATGAACTTCTGGGGCGTATCGTATTGGCCTTCGGGGAGCGTCAGTTTGGTTACTTTGCCTTCGTACGTCACTTCGTACCATACTTCTTTGTCTCGTACGTTGTACCATGAGTAAGGGTACTGAATATCTACCAGTCCACATTCCCACCGACCCGGTAAATGTAACGGTTGTGGTAATTGAGTGACATACTTGGCCAAGGTGTTGTCAGGAAACACATCGAGTGAACTATTACTGGGCAACGTCAGGTAAAACATGACGACTGAGTTGTTCTGCCTTCTGCATCGGGTTTTTATAGGGGGTGCCCCTTAGTAGGGTTCCCAGGCCTTGGGCGCCTTACCTCGGCGTTGTGATCGTCGCGGTGACTTAGATCGGGTAGGTCTCCGTCGTCGTTGTGGTGTTTTGGGCGGTGACATGGGGGCCCAAGAAGAGGAGGGTGGTGGTGGTGGTGGTGGTGGTGGTTGGTGTCGGGTCGATTGCTGCATAAAGGCCCAACGGTTAGGATTCCCTACCAATTCTTGAGGGGTGTGTGTGTCTTTTAATCCCTGAGCAAAGACTTCCCAGCCCGGTGGATTAGAGTGTTTGCGAGAACGTACGATATCGTTAATCAAATCGGTCATATGAGACCCCGGCACCACTTGGTTTCGAATCAGTAGTTTTCCTTCAGCGTTCCAACCCATATCGGAATTCTGTTTCACCCGGTCCAACAATAAACGCGCCTTGGTCTTGAAGGCTTTAGGCACACTGGCCAACACTTCCTCTTCCAGCTCAGGTGAGGGTGGCGGGAGTGTCAGTGTGGGTTGTGGCGGTAGTAGTTGTGGTGTACTACTACTACTACTCCCTCTATATTGATCCATAAACGTCTGGTACCGCTTCAGCGTGTGATGGTAGAGTTGAATTTTCTCGTGATCGGGTAGTCGACGTTGGAGTATACTATTCATCTCTTCATCCAGAGACTGGAGTTGTTGCACTGTGGCAGGCACGGGATAGGGTGATTGCAAACTCTGTAACAGTCGAGGTTCCACCAGCATCATTTTTTTCGTATGTTCCATGACGTTAGCGTCCCAAGATGGAGCCTAGTAACGGACCCAGTACAGTAGCGGCTAAGGGTGCGAGGAGTGCGCCGAGAAATCCACCTCGCTGTAACACCTGTTTCTTTTTCTTGACACTCCCCGTCTTCTTCACCAACGTTCGGAGACCCGTCTTGTGCCGTTGCAATTTCCCTTTCTGCAGAGGACTGAGCGGAACATTGCCTTTTAACACATTATGCGCCACTTCACACAAACACCGTACCAAGTCGGGATCCGCCCCGCGCACCAGGGCCCGGCCCACCTCCGGTGGCGCGCTGCGTAATACGCGCAGGGCCGGCGCGTGCTTGCGTATCCGTGCAGACATGATTAGTGACGGCTAGAGTGGGTTGTCTTCTTCTTTTATTTGGGTATGTACACCGTCTGCACCTCTCCGGGAAAAATGTGGGTACGCAATCGAAGGGTGGAGGGGGTGTCTTGTTTCAAGTCGATGAGTAGATACCCGTGAGCTCGTTGGATAGCATCTTCAAAGGCTTCTCGTACAAAGGCCGTGTTTTTAGGGTACATCTGTTGGGCCAGGTGCATAATTTGGGAAGCGTCTCTGGGGTTTTTAAATAGCACCACATACTGAGCATTCAAACTAATGTCCCTGTGCTCTTTGTTCTTACTGAAGAGATTCTGCACGATGTAGATGATGCTCAACCGACGATGATGGCTTCCTTTGGTAAAGAGACGGGTGATTCGACTGTCCGTTTCCGTCATGAGATCGTCCACCACGACCAACGTGTCTTTGGGTGTATCCTCAGGGGGTAAGCCTTCCATTAAGGTGAGTCCCGGGACACGTGCCAGTTCCTCGTACGCGGGTTGCCAAGCTCCATAACACCACAGGATGCGAGCTACAGGGGGTGAAATGAGGGCTGACCCGTGTTGGATGAGACGTTGAACGAAGTGTGTTTTTCCCGACCCTGTCGGTCCAGCGATGAGACACGTGAAAGGATGCTGCCACCGAGGATCCATAGTTTTTTATTTTTTTATTTTTTTTTATTTGGTGATTTGCGCTCGGCGTTCAGAGGCCCACCACCGTTGTCGTGGATCCCACCGGGGATCGTAGTCGAACGGGTACCGTTGCCGTGGTAAACGTGATTCGTCCACTCTAAATGGTTTTAGCGTGGTAAGAGTCGTAGTGGTGGTGGGTGTACTAGGTTGTGGTGATGGGCTGGAAGGTTCGTCGCTTCTCAGGGTAGACGGAGGTGACGGGTGATCAGGTCGAGTCGTAGTAGTAGTACGGGGCGTCGTAGTAGTAGTAGTAGTAGTACGGGACGTCGTAGGCGTGGGTGGATGGATGTGGCGGTCAGGTGACGTGGTGGATGGGGTCGGTGACGTCGTCGGCCGCGTGGTAGGCGTGCGTTTCTGGGTTGATACGTGGCGGTACCTTGACGTCTTGGATGGCGTAGGCAGCGTCGTAGTGGAAGTGGTGGAAGTGGATGATTGAGGTGGAATTGTTGGACGAAGGGTGTTGAAACAGGATATCACGTACGCCAAATCGTAGAACACGCCTCCAAATAAGGTACCCACAAGCACTACTAGACACACTACAGTACCCACTTGTGCTTTTCGAGTCGGTAACAGTAAGGGTAGATGTGCACTATCCATGGTACAACCCTACACTGAAGGATGGCGGTGATAGGGGTTAGAATTTATAGGCGTTTCATGTCACGGCCTGACACCCAGGAATTAAACGAACGGGGCCAACCTTGCCATTTGACGAAATGATAGGGGATGCCACGTCGACGTTCCGTTTTCAAAATCTTTTCCACCGTGTAGTAGTCTTTCGGTGTTTTCACTATGGGTTGTAATTCTGCCTCGTAAAACGTGCCTTGCAGTGTTTCTCCTTGTAGATCTTCCAGTTGATAGACGTGTGGCTGTCGACGTTTATGGCGAACGATGACAAAGTGCTCGTCACTCCAGTTGGGCAAGTAACTTTTCTCAAATTGTCCTTTCACTTTACTGATCCGTACCACATCTCCGCGTTTGTAACGGGGTGACGTGAGTGGTGGTGAACTGGGTGAGTACAGCGTACCACGCACTTGATGTTCGTTGCGTTCTGTCACATCGAGGGGAGCTCGCTGGATACTGCGATGATAGGCTCGATTGTACCCTTGGACCAGTTGAGGTAGTACATCGATGTACCGTCGGGTGTTTTGGGCGGTAAAATACTTGTACATTCGTCCTTTGAAGGTCCGATTGAATCGTTCCACCACAGAGGCTTTGGTCTCGTTGTACGTATGGAAGAAAAATACCTTCTGTTTCTTAAGAAAGGCTTGAAAGGGTCGGTTGAGAAATTCTGTGCCTTCATCCGTTTGCAAATAGAGGGGTTTGCGCCCCGTCTTGAAAATCTGCTGGAACGCCCGTACTAGATTCTCTCCTGTTTTGGTGCGAATGGGTAGTACCCATGCGTACTTGGATAAAATATCGATACAGGTCAACATGTACCGATGTCCATCATTGTGAGGTGCAAATCGACTCATATCCACTAAATCAGCCTGCCATTGTGCGTCTATGCCTCCTACGATGACTCGGTTACGGCGAAAATGTCGTCGGGCTGCTCGATGTAAACTATAAGTGTCTTGGGTTTTTAACCAGTCTCGAACTTCAGTTCGACTGATGCCTTGGGAATGGGCAGCTCGAGCGAGCGCTCCCACAGCGCTATACGCGGCTGGACTGGTAGGGTTGTAATACAAATCGGTTAACACCTTGTTCACTGTAGATGCTGACCCCTTTTTTCCCTTTCGGGACCCCCTCATCACGGTCTTCCTACCCCTCATCGGGGTGCCCCTGGGTCCCCGTCCGGTGTGTTCGCTTCATCAGGTGACACTGACACTCTAGCCTCTGTACACCCTATAGATATAGTACTTTTCTGTTCCCCGGCTGTATCGGGTTCATGTAGTTGTTGTTCATGGGGTTCAGCCAGCGCGTCCTCCATAGCACGAGCCCACGCCAACTCGTCTGATGATCGCTCGTCCGGTGTAAACAGCTGGTCCACGATAGGCACTACTTTCTCCAAGGCTGTCCACAGATGGGGGTCTAGGGTGAAGCTTCGCGTAGGGTCTTGGTAGCGGCCCAGGCGTGCGAAGAAAGGCCCACGGTATACGTAGATGGCATTGTCTATGTGGATGAGGTGTCCATCGAGCTCGTCGCTCAACACCCGTTTAAATTTGGTCCAGTCGTCACGCTGTAGCGTCACCGTATTCGATACGGTCTCAGCGGGCGACCAGCAAATATCTCCACGGTCTTCCACCAGGGTGACTTTATCTTCATAGACGTGTAACCCCACCTGGGGTGTAAGGGGCAGGATGGCTCGTAGGTCGGGTGACATGCTTGCTCCAAATGTCGAACGGTGAATGACACACACTCTGTCTCACCCCTGGTATTTATAGTGTCAGGTGGGGTACAGACATGAGTCGTACTATTCTGTGAGGGGGTCCTGTGGAGAGAGTACTTCATCGACCATGGGGACTACTTGTTGCAAAGCCGTCCATAGATCGGGGTCCAGAGTAAAACCACCTCGCTTGAGACAGAGGAGTCGAGCAAAATAGGGACCACGGAAAATGTAGACGTCGTCACACAGGTGAATGCTATCACCGTCGAGGTTACCGCATAACACCCGTTTCAAGGTAATCCAGCCTTCCGGGGATAAAGAGACACGCGCTGGTTCAGACGTACACCAACACCTACTATCGTCATCGATGAGCCCCACGCGTTGGGGATACAACAATAGGGTGCAGTCCGGTGTAAGAGTGCGCGTAGCTACAGAGTGCGCCTGGGGGTGGAGTACGTCGTGGACGTCGGTGATAATAGCTTTCAGCGCCTGCCATAATGCCGGACGGAGTAGGATAGAGGCACCACCACACTGTTCTAACCGGGGAAAAAAGAATCATCTCTACCACTTCGTAGGTAGACACCGACTCCCACGTGCATGAAATCGACTTCGGGCTCTTTTCCCTGTAACAACCGTGTCAATAGAGTCCATCCTGCTAGGCTTAAACATAGCTTCACCTCTCGGGGATGTTCTTCGATGAGCTGCAGTTCATGGTCATAGACGATGAGGATGACGTCAGGCGTGAGTTGGAAGAAGGCAAGCTCCGCTCCGTGCGCTGCCATAGTGGTGAATGACAAAACACCGACGAAGCAAATGTGTATATATCGATTCTTGCACCTTCGTGAAAGTCCGTGATGACTCGTCCGTAAAAAAAAACCTCTAGTCCGTAACCGTACACGTTATAGGTGCGCACCTCTCTCTATCCGTACCCGTCAGCGTTCTAGTTTTTATTCCACCCTCACCCTTCGTGAAAGTCCGTGATGACTCGTGAGTAAAAAACCCCTAGTCCGTAGCCGTACACGTTATAGGGGTTTTTTTTCGCACCTCTCTCTCTATCCGTACCCCGTCACCGTTCTAGTTTTTATTCCACCCTCCTCCTTCGTGAAAGTCCGTGATGATTCGGGCTGTAATGTTATCTGCAATCATTTAACCTGGGAATTGTGAATTTTCGTGCAAAATAGGCGGATTGTAAATTAACCCAGGAAAGGTGGTCGCGCGGACCTGGGTGTAGACACCCATCACCAATCAGCATCCATTCTCATGTTTATAAATAGCCGCAATCATTTAACACAGGAATTTGCACTAGGTGAATTTCGTGTAAAATGAAGGGATTCTGACGCCACCCAGAATGCATCACTGGCGCCAGGGGTGTTGGCCCTTTTCAGGGCCAACCCACAATGTTATCTCAATACACGCAATCATTTAACGTAGGAATTGTGAATTTGGTGCAAAATCAGCGGATTGTAAATTAACCCAGGAAGGGTGGTCGCGCGGACCTGGGTGTAGACACCTTGTAGGCCACCAATCAGCATCCATTCTCATGTTTATAAATAGCCGCAATCATTTAACATAGGAATTTGCTAGTGCGAATGTTCGTGTAAAAATGAAGAGATTGTGACGTCACCCAGGAATAGCGCCAGTAGTGTTGGCCCTTTTCAGGGCCAACCCCCAATGTTATCTCAATACACGCAATCATTTAACATTGACAAATTTGGTGCAAAATATGTGGATTGAGAATTAACCCAGGAAGGGTGGTCGCACGTGGGCATAGACATCCATCAGCCACGTGTACATCGACTCTCATGTTATTAATACACGCAATCATTTAACATGACAAATTTGGTGCAAAATATGTGGATTGAGAATTAATCCAGGAAGGCTGGTCGCACGTGGGCATAGACATCCATCAGCCACGTGTACATTAATACACGCATTCATTTAACATGGAAATTTTCCACTCGACGAATTTCGTGCAAAATGACGGGATTCTGGCGTAACCTAGGAAGGGTGGGAGAGCCCACTATTGGCCAATGAGATGTCTATAAACAGAGCCAATGAAATGGCTATAAAAGAGCCAATCTGCTAGCCCTAAAAAGAACCAATGAAGCCAATATGAGCGAGGTTAAAACAGCCAATGAAAATGACCTGTATGTGAGTATAAAGCCAGCGGGAGCATGGTGCGGGGCATTTCCAAACTTTTCACAGACCTGAGAACACGTACAACAGCTATATTGAAGAAAGAAGAAGATGAGCCGTGTTGCGAAAATGTCTACAACGAAGGCCTCCGGGCGAATGGCGATGATACAACGGGAGATCGACCGACGCCAGAAGAAGACGATGGTGAAAACCATCAAAGATTTTTGGCTGGGCGAGTTACGGGGGTGGTGCCGTCAGGTGGAGAACAACATGAATCCGGCGGGAATGGGAGCCCAGAATCTCCGGGCTCTGATATCGCTGGCCAGGACGGTCAGCGATGAGGCGTGGATCATGCATTTGAAAAGAACCATGGAAGAGATGCACCCTCCCCCTCCTCCTCCTGCTGAACAACAACAACAACCTCGTCGTGGTCCACAAGTCCAGCCGGAATTCGTCAACATAGATGAACTACAACAGATTGCACCAGGAAATTTTGTAGACGATCTGCCCGTATTTGTGGATGACGACCAAGAACAACGACAACAGCCTGGCCGAGTCTACAGATTGGAACCATACAGATATTTCTCGGTCAGTGAGATGGAGTAGACAAGAAAACTCCCCCTGAAGAAAACAGGGTCAACAAATTGACTCCAACGGCCCTTTTCAGGGCCAACCCATTGCTGTCGAAAGAGAGCTTCTAACTTGGCACAAATTCAAATCACAGGTCCTACATCATGTCCTCTTTATTCTATAGTATTACCAAACTCCAACACCAAAAAACAATCCCTGCCCCATTAACGGCCCTTTTCAGGGCCAACCCCTTACTTCAAAACACACAGGTTTTTTTTTTTTCTCAGTGTTTTAGGGCTAATCCATGCAAAAATTTGGTGCAAAATGAGCGGCATGATTGCAGATAACATTACAGCCCGAATCATAACGGACTTTGACGGACAAGGGAGCGGGTGGAATAAAAAACTAGAACGGGTACGGGTACGATACGATACGATACGATACGAATTTTATTACGATCAAAGTAAACGTACAGTGATCAAGGGGAAGTAACTCCCAACATAAACAAAAAACACTGATACGGGTACGGATAGAGAGAGGTGCGCACCTATAACGTATACGGCTACGGACTAGGGTTTTTTTTTTTTTTTATTTTAACATGGCAAAATTTAGACTAGGTGAATTTGGTGTAAAATGAAGGCATTCTGTGGTGACCCAGAATGCATTGGGGTAATATTATAAAGAGTGGAATGGACTTTTAACGTGGAAATTGATGTGTTATTTACCTATTGTTACCTAGGTATGTGTGCGGGAGTTGGTGTTTTTTGGTTTTTTTTATTCTTTTTTTGTGCTTTTGAGTTTTACAAGTTTCCTCTTTCGGAAAGATGGGGTGGCCCTAAAAAAGGGCCTTTGGAAGATGTAAGCCATTACATCGTTGGGGACAGGTGGGATTGTCTTCTCACAGTACACGCCGGGCATGGCAACGCTATGAGTTCACACACACGGGGGTTGTAATCGTCCTCCGCAAGCTGTGGTAATCGGGCGTGTCGGCGTATACAGGCTACACACAGGGCTTGATGCCCACACGGAAAAAGGGCGTACTTGGCGAAGTGATTACAGCATTCTACGCAGCGTAAATACTGGGCTGCTTGGCATTCGATGTTGGGTGCCAGTCTTCTTTGTATTGCGGTAGCGTAGTGGATGACCTCTTCAATTTGTTCCTTTTCTTGTCCCCCTATGTGGTGTCTTTTTCTGTTTTTTCTTGAGTCTTTCTGGTTCCCTCTTGTTCTGTTTTTTCTGGAGTCTTTCTGGTACCCTCTTGTTCTGTTTTTTCTGGAGTCTTTCCTCTTCTTGTGCTCTTTTCCTTCTTCTTCTTCTTCTTCTTCTGTGTCTTCTTCTTCTGTGTCTTGTTCTTCTTCAGCTTGGAGGCTTTGTTGTTGTTGTTTCAACATATCTTCTAGCACTCGGTCAATTTCGTCAAAACGTTGGTATTCGACTGTGGTAAGATCCGGTGTAGCTCCTGGTAGGTGACTAAGATGCGGTGTGGCTCCTGGGGGGTCGCTAAGATCCGGTGTGGCTCCTGGGGGGTGTTGATTAGGGTGGCCCTGTGGTTGTTCTTCATGTTTAAATAGGTCTTGTATAATAGCATCGATCCATGGCTCATCATGTACCATATCGATGTTGCCGAGGAGTTGTAGTTCATCATCATCATCATTTGTCATGAAGTCTGGGAACAGGTTATCAATATCCATGGTTTCACCCTCAGTCATGATGTAATTGTGAATGAATCAGTAAATACTGCGCGCTATTTATAGTGTAACCGTAGAGCGCGCGGACATGAGCGAAATCGTTCATAAAACTTTGGTGCTGAGCTCACGCTGAAGAAATTTTGTGTTTCTTTTCCAATTTTAAACCGGTGTCATTTTGCAATAAATGCGAGTGCACGTATAAAATTTATTTCAAGTTGAACTGGGGCAACTGATGGTGTAGCATTTAAAAATTTAGAAGGGTAGCGGTAGACTAAGCCACTATTTTTAATGATTTTATCGATTTTTAGACCCGTAACGTTATGGTTAGGTAGTGTGGAAAACCCGGTACACTGGAAATAAATGGTTTTTCCTGGGTAAAAATACGTGAAGTATATTCCTCACAGCCTTATAATGTCACCCTGAAAATTGCAGCTGGTTTATCGAAAGAAAACTAGGAAATTTTATCACACCGGCTACGGTAACACAGCACTATACAGTGTGCAGGCAAAATGTGAGTACAGCTATGGGTGTCAAATGGATGTGTTAGTGTAGCCCGTGTGATACGATAAAATTTCTAGTTTTCTTTTCGATAAACATGCTGCAGTGAACTCACATTTATTGCAAAAAATGAGACCGGTTTAAAGTTGGGAAAATAAAACACAAAACATTTTTAGCAGGTACCAGGCCGCCATGTTGCACCCACTCACAGGCCGCCATTTTGAACCCACCACAGGCCGCCATTTTACACACAGCCATCCCATCCCACATTTTGAACACACAGGCCGCCATTTTGTACACACACGCCGCCATTTTGACCACACAGAACGCCTAGACTATAAATAACGCGTAGTATGTTGCCATTTATTCACAACTACAATCATGGGTACAAGACGAAGGCTATTCACCGATCCTAGAGAACACAGAGAGGTGATTACGAGTGAAGAACATAACGATGGAGTGACAATAATTACAAGCTTTGAGCGGGTTATTGCCGACGAGACGATGATACGGCGAAGTGAAGAACAACTCGAAGAGCTGAGGAGGGCGGCAATGGAAGAAGATGCGAGGTTGATGAGACGGCGAAGTGAAGAACAAGACGAGGAGATCAGGAGGGTGGCAATGGAAGAAGATGAGGATGTAACTGATGACGAACTCCCCGACCTAGAGTGGTTAAACAGTAACAGACCTCCAGCAAATACAACGGCTACCCAAACACCAATTATAACAACGCCGGCTACCGAAACAACAACAACAACAACAACAACAACAACAACAACAACTTGGGCCGAGGTAACCCGCCTGAACGAACAGGTGAACCGCCTAAACGAACAGGTGACCCATCAAAACGAGCAGATTAATAACATGAGGGAAGACATGGGTCAAATGGACGCTGTGAATTTAAAACAACAACAAGACCTAGATAAGGAAGAAAGTAAATCAAACTGCAGCGTGTGTACAGACGACGAAAGCCTGTACGCCCTATTTCCGTGCGGGCATTTATGCCTATGTGAAGAATGCTGGGTGACGCTAACATGTATAGGGGACACGTGCCACTGCGCTGAAACGGACGAACAGCATTTAAAGATCAAGTGTCCCGTGTGTAGGAAGCAGGTGGCCGGAGTAAAGAGAATCTACCGCTCGTAAAACAAGTGTCGTAACACTTTTCCAAAGGCCCTTTTCAGGGCCACCCCATCTTTTCCGAAAGAGGAAACTTCTAAACTCAAAGCACAAAAAACACCAGCTCCCATCACCCCTATGAAAAAACCTAAGGTCTTCACCACAATAGACTCTTAATGTTGAATTTTTTTAATACAATTATCTTTGCAAAAGAATGAACACTAACAGCCTTTTTTTGAATTTTCTACTATTTTTATTAACACAAATAGAATGAACGTGTTCACCAGACTCTGGGTATTGAATTTTAATACAATTATACGCTATGAAGGCGCTTCAATGCACATAGAATGAACATAAAATGAACATAGTGTAGGAATACCTGAGGAGAGAAGCCGTATTTTCAGCTTGAGCAAGACTGGCAGATGATAATGTCTGAATGTTCCAATGCAACAAGACTTGAAAATGTTCAATATTTATACAACAAGACAATAGAATGATAGAATGAACGTCTTCAACTCTGAGTATTGAATTTTAATACAATTAACAGCAAAACTCTGAGTATTGAATTTTTAATACAATTATACGCTATCAAGGCGCCTCAATGAACGTGTAGGAATACGGTAAATGTTTTTCAACACCACACTTGTTCAATAGTTATGCAACAAGACTTGTTTGAACTCATCATCGTCTTTCCGCCCCTGGTGCACGTAGATGTAGGTAGCAATCTCTTCACGTGGAATTCTGGGAGCGCAGGCAGCTTCCATTGCCAGGGCAATTTGCTCCTCGGTCACGCCCTGTAGTGCCTCAGTGATGAGCGCGTATGAGGGTACACTATTGTCCACACACGTATGCGTGTTTATCGGACTGTTGTTCCCACAGCCTGCACATGCTTGGATACGCAAGTGTCGAATGCGAGGTCTCACATGATCCAGGACTGTGTCGATGTACTTCTTATAAATATAGTGAGACACCTGGTAAGCCAGGGCTTGACGAATTGTAGCTGTGAGACTCTGCAACTTCCGCCACGCCGTTATTTTCAAGGTGACACCCTGAGGACAAGGAACACGCTCTTGCGTATCTAACCTCATTTTCCATTTGTGGATATGCACCAGGAGCTGGTCGTTGAAATAAGCACAGCTGACAAAGATGTCGTCACCCACATCAAATTTCGCTTTGTCACTCCCCTGGTCGCGAATAACCGCATCGATGGCGTAATCAAGGGTCTCTAGTTTTTGCCAGGTGTCGAAGGTCAAGGCAATATGCCTAGCTGGTCTGTCCTTAAAGGCCGGTGCGTTAAAATGCACTTCTTCGTCTTTGACACTCACAGTTAAATAGGCTGAGAGCTCCCAAATGTTCGTGTGGGCTGCCTGGTAGGCCTGCTGGATAATGTTATTGATCTCCTGCACAGACATAGGCAGTTGCACCTCTTCTTCTTTCACAGACATAGGAAGTTGCACCTCTTCTTCTTTCACGGGCTCGGGCACTTGCTGGGGTACTGGCTGAAGCACTGGCTCAGGTATTTCTAAAGGTGTTAGTCGGGCCCGTTTGGGTCGTGCAGCGCGTTTGGCAGGTACACCAGACGCTGGGTGCGTACGTTTGCTAGCTGTACGCTCTTCGGTGGTATCCATGGCTAAGATATCATCATCTTGTATAACGTCGGCTTGAAGTAGATCTGCTAGTTCTTCATTTCCCGTCTTCTTCAACCCCGCCACGAAGGCTAGAAATGCATAGGGGCCACGGCGCAGTAGACCGTCGATGAGGGCTCTGTTTTGTGCTGAAGTGGTTTTCTCAGCCATGATATCTTCGCGACCGTGTTTCAGGAGTATGTTTTCCTCCATAAGGAAATCACATAGTTCAGCCACATGCTGCATCTCATCAATGAGGCGAACACGGTACTTTCGAAGCTTCACTTCCTGGGATGACTCCATGACTATGGGCTCAGGCTGGTGAGTAACTGCTACGGTGTAATAGACTGGTGAATTTGCACTGGTAAAATGAAAAAAAGTAAAAGGTTCTCCACAGCTCATACAAGCAGGCAAGCAGGCTGGCTAGAGGTGAGGCAGGCAGGCAGGCTAGAGGTCAGGCAGGCTAGAGGCAGGCAGGCTAGAGGCAGGCAGGCAGGCTGGTCAGGTCAGGTCAGTCAGAGTGCTCCGCAGGGTAGTGCAATGAATACACCCCACCCCTAAAAATCGCCTCCTTTTATACGTTTTTCTACAATCCGCCATTTTGAACCCACACCCACACCCACATCAGCCGCCATTTTGAACCCACACCCACACCCACATCAGCCGCCATTTTGAACCCACACCCACACCCACATCAGCCGCCATTTTGTCCCATCCCAACCCACATCAGCCGCCATTTTGTCCCATCCCAACCCACATCAGCCGCCATTTTGTCCCATCCCAACCCACAGCCGCCATTTTGGCCCATCCCAACCCACATCAGCCGCCATTTTGTCCCATCCCATCCCACATCAGCCGCCATTTTGTCCCATCCCATCCCACATCAGCCGCCATTTTGTCCCATCCCATCCCACGCCGCCATTTTGTCCCATCCCATCCCACATCTACCACCCACAATGACACCTGTGACAGAATACTCGCTTCTGGTTGGCTGTCGCTGTGACGTCACAGAGGTCATATGCAAATTTCTGAGGTCAACGGACATCAATTTCACGGCTATATACTACTTGCCTCTCTCTTGTAAGAAACCATCTTGTGTTCATTGTGTTCATATTTGGAATTGGTTCTAACTGTCTTACCAGGAAGGGTCTTTCAAACATATTTGTCGTATATGGCACTTCTACTGCAACTAATCAGATTTTATGAGTTGTTTTGGCACACTAGGTATGGAGTCGAATTTACCTGTCCATCTATTCGTTTGTATGTCAATCTGTTTCCCACGTTTGATGGAGTTTTAAAGCCTACTATAGCCGTAATTGTAGTTATTCACCAAAGCAGTACCAACAGTGTCTTGCCATGCCAAATATATTCGAAGGTACATGCTTTATCCACGAGACTAAAAAAATCACTCCGAATTAGACATTTCGCGTTTTGGGTTTTAACCCTCGGATATTGTCGTCGTCGGCATCGTCTGCCTGTTCTTCCGTCTGTCTGTTCACAATCGAAGTGAACACGATATCTCTTGAAGGACTAAATCTTGGCTTTCCAAATTCATACAACAGTTGCATCTGGCGATGAGCCAGAAGCCGATTCAAAATGACCGACCTTGACCTGTTTATTCGCGGTAAAATTATACATTAAATATCGGCCGAATAAGAAGAAAACTTCAAACAGATTTAGTGTGCAGGAGCAGTCTGCAAGGGGGAACATGGACATGTCCCAACAACAGCATGTACCTCAAAATAGAGGGGCAGCTCAACAAGGACTTCACCTAGTAACTACGACTCTGGAACAAGCTCATCATGTTATAGGGCCTATCAGGTTCATCACGAACAGCTGCAATAAAAGCGCGGCTGAGATACTGAGGCGACATCCGAGAATCCACCGAATTCTTGGGTCTGAATGTTAGGTGTAGGCGAATGGTTTCCTGTAGAGTCACATTATAGAATTTTCGGTCTTCAAGACGACAAGGGCTTGAGCGCGATCTTAAGATGTTGTAACGCAAAGTCGTTTGTAGACTCGGGTGATGGTCTCTATAAAACCCGTGCAGATAATAGATTCCAGTTCCGGCTCCGAGATTTCTCGAAGTCTTGATAGCCTCTCTAAATGTGACAGGATACAACAATTAACGACGGAGTCCATATCTGCTGAATATTAAGCCGATTTATTGTAAATTCATTCCACCTAACTCAGGAATGATCGGCAGCATTTTGCAGGCAGACCAACACAACTTCATTAACATCAGACCATTTTGTAACTGGTCATTTTCAAAACTGGAGATGGCACATCTATCATCGGAGACATGTTGGTGAATTTGCCTTCATTGAGACCTGATGGTATTAGTCTTCATTGAGACCCGATGGTATTGGCCTGCCTGTATGTGCCGGTCATCCCTCTTTATACAATACTATGACATTACAGAGTCAAGTTAACTCAAAACTAAATTCTCATACCTTCGGTGCAGTTATGACAAGCGGATCAGTCATCTGTCGCATTACCTAAACTCACTCGTCATTTTCAGGATGATTCAGTACAGTTACACAAGCATTTTCTATATCATTCTATATAAGTTGAAATTACATAACTGTTTCTCACAAATAGTTGTGTTCACAATAACTGACCTAAAGGGTCATGAAATAGAATTTCGGAAAATAGTTTTGTCACAACACATCACAATAAATTTAAGGTTGCATGCATACAGATTAGATTATATAAAATTGGTAAATGAAAAGTCGAACTTTATGCAATTATATGGTGGCTAAGAAGTCTACCATTACGTGAAAGTATGGTGGCTAAGAAATCACTATTTCACAACGTGGTTGCTTTTTAGTCGCGAGATGTCGTCAATTTTTCCCACCTCTTGCATAGCGCTCCAATTTATTACCTGTATATGGTAGGATTCTGCTAGTGGACTGTTAGTCCCCGATGCCCGCCATCTGTACATGTCTCTCGACAAATTTATGTAGGTTTATTGTTTTGGTGGAAAAGTTATGCCGTACGACGTCGGGCATTACAGGTTAGTTTTCCTGAGTATTCTTGCATTTACCAGTTTTACCACATGTTGAGGCGTTTACTCCATCAGATGCCCGCGATGCTCATTCATAACATCAGATGAGTTGTTTGAGCTGATCTGTCATCACAGCTCCCGAGCTAGCGTATCTAATTCCGCTTAGGCCGGTGCTAGGGGCCGTGTGGATACTTCATTGTCTCCGCATGAACAACTGCAATAAAAGCGCGGCTGAGATACTAAGGCTACATTCGAGAATCTACCGAATTCTCGGGTCTGAGAATCTACCGAATTCTCGGGTCTGAATGTTGGGTGTCGACGAATGCTTTCCTGTAGAGTCATATGGTCGCTTTTTAAACGCCAGATGTCGTGAATTGCATATCGCTCCAATACACCCGAGTCCACCTCGTCAAGAATTTAATGCCCCAGATCAAAATGCTGATAACGATAGATGGAATTTTGCTACATTCTCGGTACCAAATATGACAGGATTGAGTGCAGGGAATTTTACCCCACCTCGTCAAGAGCCTCACCAGGTAAATATGAACGTTAACTTGCACGTTCATATTTAAAAATGATGAACGTTAACTTGCAAGGATGACTCCTCGATATAACACGAAAACTGGACTTCCTAATGCAACGAAGTCGTAAACTATATAATATTGAATGCAAACTATCAATCAAACACTCCAGAACATTACCACAAAACAACTTCAATTAGAAATGAACGTGAACACGACTCTGAAAACCTATTCTAAAGCACATACCAAGAATCTAACGATTCGTGATATGTGTTGTATCTCAGGTACGCTTTTATTGTACCTGTTCATGTGGCAACTTGGATGGCATGACCACACGGCCCCTAGCACCGGCATAAGCGGTATTAAATACAAATCTAGAGAGCCATGGATGGAAATGCTCTGACAACTCGTATATTGGTAATCGGTGAGCTGTGTCGCTGTGACAAATCGTACACTGGGGATTGGTGAGCTGTATCGTCGTCAGATGAAAATGACGGCATTTAACACAAAAGACTAGTCTGTAAGGCCCGATGTCGACCCAGCATCAACTTTCCACAATGCTAACATATATCAAAGACAAAAAGGTCTGTGCAGGGGGCGGGCCTCGGGGACGAAACGTCCACCAGCAGATTCTCGCCATATACAGGTAAAAATTACAACGCATATAAGGGAAGTGGGAAGAGGTACCGACATACTGACAGAGTCACATGACTTCACAGTATAGTCTTCTGGTTAACCTATTGACAGTAGACATCATAAAAATGCTTTCTATACGATCTACACCGATCTAAATATACCCTCCTCTACTATATCTTTATCTATTTATATATTTCTTCGTCGTTGTTGTTGTGGTTAATATATATATATTTTTTTCATCAAGAATATTTCAAAGTCGGTAGGGATATATTATGCGGCCCGTTCTTTCTAACTATTCATATAATTTTGAACTCTGGTTGTTTCCCGACGTTATGGACTGGCGATATCATACTCCCGATATTTAAGAAAGGTGGTCGTAATGCTGCAGAGAATCATAACAATATAATTAATAAGTGGGTTGATGAGAATGATATCATTTCTGATGCGCAGTTTGGATTCAAGCGAGTTGATGCTAGTTTCTCTTTAGACGGTATTGTTAAGAATTATATCGATAAGGGCAATAAGATTTATTCAACGTTTGTGGACTTTTGATAGTGTTAGTAGAGACGCCTTATTGTATAAATTACAGATATGGAATTCGAGGTAAAGTACTCACAATATTGCAATCAATGTATTTATCTGTAAAATCATGTAAGATGCATAAAAGGTGTAAAAAGCTCTTATTTTCAGATTATTGAGGGATTGAGACAGGGTGAGGTATTATCCCCGATTCTTTTCTGATTATTTATTGATGATTTTGAAAATTATTTGCTAAACGAAGGCGGCGACAGTATAGAGTTACATGAATTGACGCTAAATTCGTTATTGTATGCTGATGATTTAGTATTGTTTCAAAATCAGCGGATAGTTTGCAGAAGTCGTTGAATATATTGTCTATGTTAGGTCCCGATTGGGTGTTAACGGTGAATACTGGAAAAACTAAAGTCTTGGTGTTTAGAAGAGGGGGAAACTGCAATCAGATGAAGAGTGGTTCTTTGTTGGAATTCCAGTTGAGGTAGTTGAGCCACCAATGCACATTATGTATATGAAAAGAGACAATTATGTCTACGTCAATAAAGCAAATCAAAAATCACTTACCTTGACTTATTTCCATGGTCACTTATATGCAGTTAGCTCAATAACTCTCGCGGCTTTAGAGATAGCTTTTCTATATTCACACAGGTGCAATTCTGTCTGTTGATCCCAACCATATTGACATTTAATAGTCGCATGTGTTACTGAGCTTGACCTATTTTCTAAGGTCAAAGTCTTTATGGTAAAAGTAAGTTTTACATTCCACCATTGATATTATCACAATACGTCACGGAGCAGCAGCAACTTAACCCATTTTTAAAGATCAAATTATCTGACAAAAACTGATTGAATGCTGTTATAACAGCATCGCTTGAAAGATTTTTGATAGCCGTTCCAGATTCACACCACCTATGTCAAGCTTTATTAACTGGAATCTTATCTAGTGGATTTCACTTACTCTCCCCACAAGATCTTTCAAATAATATAGGTCCAAAAATAAAAGAAAGGGTTATTTAATATTCACTTTGGCCCAGGAACAGGAAATGTATATTTACATACTAAATGTATGATATGTTAATTCGTGCTATATTATCATGATATGCCCACATTCTTCATCGGAAGGTCATGAATCTCATATCACAGATGCTACAGTACAGAGGAGTAGTGGCTCACCAGGGGACCCAAGAAAAGGGGGAGGGACGGGCAACGGCTTAAGTTGAGTTCATGATAATAATGTGAATGTTTCTAATCAATATAGGTGTTGTCTGCTGATAATAACGTAATGTAATTCATGCAGTCTCGATCTAAATATAGAGAAAAAGCAAATTGCAACTCGGTGTATACATTCCAACTCCCCACAATGATATAATTATATCACTTCACTTTGCGAACATAAGCTCACAAGTCAAAACGATAATTCCTGTGATGACTTTATCTGGGTCACGCTTTTATTGTAGCTGTTCATCTGTGGACACATTGATACCTTAGCACGGTATATACGATACAACTATTCAAGGCCGACGAAATAATCGCCTTATCAAGTCATCTGATGGAAAGTGATAAACTACGTGACCGTCAGATTAAATAAAAAAGATCAAAACGGGGAAACTATCAATAGAATGTAAGTTCTTATTCGGAACACAAATGGCTAGCATAATTCCCTAATTACCCTGGTCTGTCCGTTTATGCTTTCTTTGTTTTACAAGAATAAACATTCAATATGAATTTACAAACGTATTTCGCAAATTCTACCACGTGAAGAATGTACCCGATGCATACCATTTCCCATGCCCAGATTATAATGGTGAACAGTCATTATTATCGGGCTACTTGGGAGAAAGTCCAGAGTGTTTTTGACGATCGATCAGTTTCTCGCTCATTGAGCTGCTCAAGGTTCCTTACGCTGGATCGATAAACCCAGGAATATTCTACTGACAAAACACATCACAATAAACAGAGCAGGAATACATTAGCAAATGCACACACACACACAGCAATACACCGTTACCGATGGTATTATGATCCCTGCATTTGAAGTACATACAGTCGATAATAAAGCCAGTGCAGGAGTTCAAAGTTGGAAGCCGTTGTCTCAGTGATACGATATTGCTGGAATTCTTGTAACTTATCGATTTAAAACAAAACAGGTTATTTGATGTAGAATTACTCGACTTCGTAATGATTCAACCAATATTTGCTCTTCCATGATCACGCCTGTCGCACATTTGGCAACAGAGGTTATGAAAAAGCGGGCCCAGCGTCGGACATCAACACAGAGACAATGGGCAATTACCGAAGCGAAAAAAAATATACTTACATTCGAACGCATATTCCGACATTTCGCTGTGGTCGATTGCAATGAGAACAGCACCTTTGTCAGAATCCTTCACCGCCGTTTCTGATGTATTTCCATTGGCAGACGCCATATTGTCAGCAAGATAATTAGAGTATTGAGTCACCGTCCACTCCAATGTTGAAGGCGGTTGTAAAATCAGCTGCGTTTCTTCTCGTTGGGAGTCTAAACGTAGATAGAGGCTTCTATGCTACCTTTCTTCATCCCCCTTTCGCTTCAGTGAGCATGGGCGACTTCCATCGGGATGACGTCGGACGGTACAAATATCCTGCCTGTATATTATAGCCCGGGGGTGGATGTCGACAAGATCAAACAGTATAGAATAGGCCTAAAACACTACACTGTCAGATGCTGCTAGCTGCAAGCTATGACTGTTCAGTGTATGGATGCAATACAGGCTGATGCAGACAATCGACTAAATGTAATTGTAAATAAAGCCCCTTAAAATTAGAAATTAGGCTGGTAATGATCGTATCGATTTTCCCAGCCGGGGTAATCACTCGGATTGGTCCACACAAGGCCAGCTCTAGGTTCCCGCGGTGTCAGAAAGATCAGACTGGACAGATTCCTACACACCATTTGCCATGATAAACGATCGAGCATATCGGTTGAAGTCCTCTGCATGACAAATCCAAGTAGCTTCACAATATACCCCAGATAATCATTTTCAGTCCACCATCAACACGGAATTTATTATCGAGCTTCCTAATCCCATCCTCCCAGTCTCTTCAAGGACTGTTCAGATTGGTCACCTGCCAGTTCTATACCGTGACAAGGTTATAACCATGTACAACCGTAGTGGGTAAGATTTTTCTCTTTACTGTGTCTGATTCCGCTAAACAATTATACATGTATGAGGTAAACATGATGGGGCCGGATGAACATGGTGTGAAATATCTTCATGGTGTCCATACGAACATTCACAATAAAGCGTGACCGATATACAATAATCGGATAAAGGGAACGCATTCGAAAAAATAGTATAGAAGATCAGTGATACTGATTTGCCGATCTGAACATCATGATGTCTTCATTGAAAACTGTTGACCGCTTCTCTCTTGCAAGAAACTAGTTTAGGTTTATGTCTATTTTATACCTGCTTGGCATTTATAGCTAATATTATTTGACAAATTATGTCTTTCGATATAAATGGACGCCGAAGTATGGCAATGTTATAGCACGAGGTATTTCAGGATTTACCAGCACTAGTGAATATGGCCGATGTGGAGAAACTATAATCTCAGCTAGGAGTGTTCAGTTGCTAGATTCGAAACATCCTCGCGTGCTAGTGTATCGATCGGTCTGTTAGCGAAGAATGAGAATTGCCTCGACTTTTGAAGATGGGTTAAGAATTGGCGATGTGAAAAGAGATGGTAGGGACCCCGCCCCATTGAAGGGCCCACAGAGTGGAGGGCACGATGTGAGTTGTCACATAAAGGATACCACTGTTACGTGTAAACACACGGAAAAGAACTGGAACATAACGCCTTTTCTCAGAATAACGGAATTTATGGAACACGAGCTTTCGCAGATAAATATTATTCTGTTTCCTCAGGTGTCAGGTGTGCTTATTATGGGGATTGAAATTGTTGTTTTCGAGCCGTTTCCCATACGAATTTCGCGGCCTATTTACGCAATGTTTCATTTATATTTCAAGATAAATTTCTTTGTTCAAATAATATAAGCACTCTAGTTTAAAACAGTTAACAAAAGATAGAGAATTAAAATTTAAAAAAGTCTATATACAAGTTCAAATATCTGTATCAGTCGATCAGTTTATAGAGAGTATCTAAAGAGTAATAGTAATCACGCCTAATTTATCGCCTAGTTGTTTCTTTTGTCTTCGATCCTTTCCCTTACACACAGAACTGTGCAGAAAACTAGCAGATCTGCGACTGGTCTGTAGAAATCTGTGCCTGTAACATTGCTCGCTGAAATGTGCACCAGTGAACAGGCTTTCTCCTATGTTAGGTGAGACTGTTGGATTGAAATTGTATTTTACGTGCCGCTTCCCATGAAAATTTCATGGCCCATCAACACAATGCTTTCTTTAAATTACACAATATATTTCTTAGTTCAGTTAAGATTTTAGAAGCGGTAAATTTGAGAATAATTGGTATGTCTACTTTAGTCAGTTGGGTTATTCTGGTAAATATGTGGTCATTGTAATCGCGTGGTGGATTCATGTTGTGAAATATACGGTTTCTTAGCCACCATACTTTCACGTAAAGGTAGACTTCTTAGCCACCATACTTGTCTGAGCAATCTGTACATGCAAACTAGAAGTCGTATTTTAACTGTATTTAATTTCCAGTGCCACCTGTTTTGATAAAGCTATTTCTGAGATTCCATTTCATGACCTTTTAGATCAGGTTTTCTAAAAACATAAGCAGTTATATAACTTCAGACTGTATGGTTTAACATTGCAAGGTTATGTAATTGAACTGGCAATGTACTTTGTAATCCCGAATTTGATGTGCATGTTTAGAAAATGAGAGAGTTAGCCAGTTTCATTGTCATAACTTTTATGAGCATTTGATAGGTCGCCATGACCCAGGACAGTACAAAAGAGAATGTCTGGCGTTTCCAAATTACAGTTATTTCATATTACTGTCCTACCACAACTGGGGCATGTAGGACTTGGGGCGATGTTTTATTCTTATTATCGCCGTCCGTATGCTGTTTCAGGTCTGACCAGTTTGTGGTCGTCAGTGTTGTGTCTATATCACAAAAAAACAGAAGAGTTTTTGCAGTGTTTCGTGTTTTCTGTTTTTGTGTGTAATAGTTGCCAACGGACAGGCACTCTCGTGGTCTCAGTCACATATGATAAATAGCAATACATAATTCAGTAAATAAATTAATTAAATAATAAATAACTAAATATGTGAACAAATATAATAATGGGTAAATAGATAAAAAAAAAATATAGTGAGGCATTTCGGGTCAACAAACAGTTAGCCGAATTCATTTTGTTTGATGGTCATAGCGTATTGGTAAGACAATGTGATAGACAGCACTCAGTATGTAGGTATCTCCGCTATTACCATTTACTATATTTTATGCCGAATATTTTTCACCTTTTGCCGTTTTTATCATGCTACTGTTGTCATGCATTTATTTAGATTAGCCATGGGTTTTTGCAGGACAGTGGAAAACACGGCCCTCATAATCAAGGTATCTCCGTTGCTGCCATGCTTCTTTTATTTTCAGATGTGTCAGAGACAATTTGGTCGAGTGCTACATATGAACAGTTTATTAATTTATTTTTGCCATAATGTTTTGCCGAGTTTTTGTGCAAACGACCCCCAATATCAAGGTATCTCCGTTGATATATTGTTCTGATCACGCTTACTAATAACACTGTTTATTGTTAGATATTCTACTTTATACTTGACACTACTCGCTTGTGTCATTGAGTACTGTGCTAGTTTTACAGCTCTAGTGTTTCCCATCTCACCTGACATACACGCACGGGTCAAAAATTGCTAATTGCTAATTACTGAAAGATTCAAATTACCTGACAATATGTCTTGCTACTCAAGTGAGATAATAGCCACAATAATGTCTCTGCAATGGATAGTAAAAAATAGACCCATTCGCTCAGTTGTGTGTAGCGACTCTTTCAGTGCATTAATTTCAATAAAAATATCGAATCCCGAAGTAGACCAGACTTATGTAGCTACGGAAATTAGGGTATAGGGCATTGACGTATTTTCTGATATGGATACCAGCCAACGTTGACATTGTAGGGAATAAAGTGCAGATAAAACTGATAAAACTGTTTACAGAGAGAAAAGGTTGATACAAAGATAGGACACAATCAGCCTAATCACGCACAATGAAAGCAAGTTTGGAATGAGGAAACCACCGAACGATGGCTGGACATAGTTAACAACGAAAAACAAAAACTCGACCGTTCAAAATGAAACGAGGCGACGACAAAATCATCACTCGAGTTAGGAAGCGTTCCCATTAATCGTTTTTCCTTCAATCGAGACTTTTCTTTGCTTTTCTCGAAGAAATCCCGATCCCATCGAGAATTCTTCAAGAGAACGTCGAGAGAAATATATGAAAAAAAACGAAATCGTTTTCAAAACTCTTGATCGTTTTTTCTAGATTTCATTTTATTCTCGTCTTTTTAGGCCAATCGAGAATCAATGGTTTCGTGTTGACGAGAGAATGTTGAGAATTTTTGACCGAGAAAGCTCGAGAAAATATTGCAAAACCATCGAGTGGGGAATGAATATTAGTAGGTCATTCACAGCTTTGACGCTGCTATGTGAGAGTGACAGGGTGCTATATAAAGTATATGCCCAGGTAAAATTGAGATGTCGCTGCCCCTTTAACAATATAATGCTAACGTATCATGTCATCGTGATTTTAAAAGAGACTGCGTTGGATATCACATTTTCAAAAGATCTTTGATATATCCAGCTATGACCTATCTCTGTCTACATTAAGTATGCTTACAGCAAAAAGATATTAGTAGAGGCTCATGAACTTAATTCATTGTACCCACTGATCTACAGGGAGTCGATTATCTTGGAAAGCTTGATGGAGAGAATATAGACGACAGCAGAATAATGTGAGTATAAAATACTATTTATTTCAGTGCGATTCTGTTGATGGCAGAGAAAAATGAGAAAAAATCATGTCATTGATCAAGTAAAACACTCATCCTGGTCCCCCCTGAGTCTCTCTGCATCCTTACCACTCATTATTTCCAAAAAACATGCTGAGAATTACCACTTAATCACATAATCAAATATTTGAACTGATATATTCTGAAACTAGTGAATCTAAGCAATATGAATATTTCACGAGAAGCAAACAACTCAGGTGCATCATTGAACAAATTGCGCACTCTTTATTACAAGGATGTGGTTCGGTCAAACGATGAAATAATATTTTGAAGCTCTCAGGAAATTAACGCCCATATCAAGAATACTAAAACTGGGAACAAACCAGACGCGATACACCTCACCCAACTACCGACTGTTAAACAATAATATGATGCTTTGACTTTAACGCTAAATAGGACGTAGCCTGCCCTTCTTTAACCTGGTATACACTCCAGGCATTGTTACAGGCACTGATTTCTGGAAACCCCTCTCTGTTCTGCCACTTTTGTTTTCTGGACGAACTACAAAAGAATCCACCACGCGACTACAAGTGTAATGAATATAATTACCGGTATAACCTGACTGACTAACAATATCGACGAACTTTTATATTGACAGTATCCTCCAATCGATTCTTTTTAATAATATCTATATTTTTGTTATTTATTTTAAACAATAGCGCTTGAAAAGGTCTCAAATGAACCAGGAAAAGTACTGTGAAATATAAATAAAGCGTTGTGTCGCGAAATTCGTACGAGAAGTGACACTTGAATTGCAAACAAATGAACCATCTCGAGACCTACACCTTCCTTTATCCATATCAGCAGTGTTATTATATCATTCCTTGTAATAATTTATCCCCCTAGTGCCACGTTTTACCATCATAAATTGTAGATCATATAATGTTCAAATTTTTCATTGATGATGTTGCCAGGCATACTTACTAGTATATGCCTGTGTCAGTGTCAGTTCACTCAATCCTCGGGGGGTTTTTTTTGCAGGAGCAGTTTGTTCGAGAATAGACTGTACGCGAGGGCTGCTGATGGCACAAGATGCGTTGCTACTATCGGACAGTTCGTCTAAGATACACTATCCCTGGGCGCTACTCGAGGGGTGACACAAGGATTATTTTCCCTTGGCCGTCCATAACTAACAGTATGCACGTACCTGTCTGTGTTAACTCTAGTTACCTTCTGAATGTATTATTTGATCTATATGTTCTTGTGACAACCTTTGGTTCGTACACTTGAAGCTTCCAGTTTTCAAGACCTTTTCAAAGTAAAATTTCTGTTTTCAAGGCCTATCAGATTCTAGTATGAGCAAGCGGCGAGAGTAGACGTTCACTGGCTGCGCTCCCGGGCTAGCTTTTCAGCTCATGTACATGTAGATACTTACCTGGTCTATTGTCTACCGTGCCGCCCCAATGAATTTCTGACTCAAGGAGTTTACACCTGTATGCTTTAATCTACCTGCCCGGACTATCCGAATACCTATTCCTTGTGAGCACTGAAATACGATCCACCATTGGATTTACTGCCTGAACTTCTGTGAAACGCTGTACTGTGAAATTTGGATTTACTGCCTGAATTTCTGTGAAACGCTGTACTGTGAAATTTCCTGATTGTGCAACATGCCGAAAAATAAGAATGCGGATCAGACGGACAGTTTCGAGGAATTCATGAAGAAATCGGTAAGCGATATTCAACACTCCCTAAACCGTGTAGAAAAACAACAAAGAGAATTCGCGGATAGAATTACTATTCTTGAACGTAAACAAGACGAATTCCAGAAAACGACCGAGTTCAAAGATCATGAACTAGAGTCTCTAAAAAAACAATTGCATGACCAAGCCAAGACAGTAACGGAACTGAAAACACTGATCACCAAAATAGGCGCAGAAAATCAACAACTGAAAGACAGAGTACTTGATCAAGAACGCTATAGCCGTTCCTACAACCTTCGCTTCGGTGGGATCAGGGAAAATCATGATGAAAATGCCACTGACATAGTAAATAAGCTGATCAAAAAAGACCTAAAACTTTCCGGCGTACGAATTGAAAACGCACACAGAGTTGGCCCGAAAACTGATGGACAAACAAGGCATATAATTGCAAAGTTTCTCTACCGCCCCGAGCGACGTGAGGTATTTCTCAAAGCCAGAAGTGTGCTGAAGGAAAGCCCAATATACGTCACAGATGATCTGATCCCTGAGGATAAGAAGAAAAAGAACGCGTTTCGGGACCACATGAACAATTAAATGTTTCAGTGAAGGTAAAAAGGTCCGATTCACCAGAGGGAAACTATTCGTGGAAGGAAAGGAAGTTAAAGAGACTGAAATATGAACAATTTGGCACAACATTCTAAATGAACTATAGTATCACTACGAAATACTTTCGTCCAAATCAATGTAAATAGTCAACCCATTTAAACTATATAGCAGACTTAGTATTTTATTATCTGCCAAATCTACATAACTTTTGGAATACCAGCTTTTGCATATAATATCGAGAAATCACATCGTATAGGGACCAAGAAACCTGTATAAAGTTTATTTACTAGATCTACCACATTTAAAACGATGGTATATATTGGGTAAATTGTCCTATCCTAATGAAAATCGCCCGTTTCTTAATTGTCGGATTAGACAGGCTAATCATATGTCGGAGTAGACAGGTTTACTGTACTAACTTATATCGTGTATAGGACTAGACAATGCCCAACTGTATATATAGCGACACTGAAAGTCACGAACTACAGCTCATTATTATGCTCCTCCACCAATGTATATACCGGAGTACCCAACAGATTAGCATGACTGGTACCATTTTCTGCTTTACGATCAATTCTCCCCCCCCCCCCCATGTGTATTCGTTTTGGGCAGGTCATTTTATCCATATTTTACTCCACACGTACATGTATATATATATTTTTTGTCTTTCTTTTCTTCGGGCACGTAATCTGATGTTGCCTACATTTTCTGTCAGGCTAATCATATGTCGGGGTAGACAGGTTTACTGTACTAACTTATATCGTGTATAGGATTAGACAATGCCCAACTGTAAATATATCGGCACTGAAAATCACGAACTATAGCTCTTTATTATGCTCCTCCACCAATGTATATACCGGAGTACCCAACAGATTAGCATGACTAGTACCATTTTCTGCTTTACGATCAATTCTCTCCCCCCCCCCGCCCTCCCCCTCCATGTGTATTCGTTTTGGGCAGGTCATTTTATTCATATTTTACTCCACACGTACATGTATATATCTATTCTTTTTTTCTTTCTTTTCTTCGGGCACGTAATCTGATGTTGCCTACATTTTCTACGTGTACCTAACTATATCTTTTGTTTAAGCAATTCCCGGGCCGCTCAAGGTGGGCCACGCCACACCCCATGAGGGTCGCGCAATCTCTTTTACTCTTACTCTTTTTATTTACTAATTGCATTTGTTTTGTTACCGCACTTGCCGAGTACACACCTTCGAGCTGCATGCTTTTAAAACAGCCAGAACTAATCCAGTCAGTCATAGAATGTGCAATACCCATATATGAACTTGAACTCAGTATAACAATGCCTATCCGCTTTCCTTGTCAAGAAAAATGTTCATGCAAATTAACTCGAACAATACCCCTGTACCACCGAACTTCAGTTTGCTCACCCGACGGTGACTATGTTTTATTCTCAATGTGCACGCGTATTGCGAAGATCTTTTTACCTGTATTACTGTTGTTAGCTATATATGTATACCAAAGTCGAACTGCAACTCACGGATGTGTCATACTGCCCGTTTCTACATGAACATAAATGCCTGACAATAACCCTGTATCCTTGAATCTACTGAGCGAGTTGCCATTCTACAATGACACTGTTAATGAAACCAATAATATTTATGACAACGATGCCTATTTAGCGGATTTTGAGAATATGTGTTTTAACCCCTTACATTTAAACTCCATCGACGATTCGTCTTATACTACTGATGACACTGAAGGAGAAATATTGCACTGGAACGATATCTGTATGCATCAGTCTAATTATTATTTTGAAGACACTTTTAACTCATGTATAGACTCAAGCCATATCTCCGACAGCGAGAGCTTATCCACCCTCCACTTGAACGCAAGAAGCTTAAAAAAACATTTCACGGAAATCACAAGCCTTATTCATGACATAAATTTTAAATTTTCCATAATTGGAATTTCAGAAAGCTGGCTTGATCCCTCTACAGAAGAATTATACAAAATTCCCGGCTATCAACCATTTTCATTATCTAGAGACACTAAAAGAGGAGGTGGACTCGTTCTCTACATCAGGGACACTATCACTACCTGTACTCGTAGAGATGATCTCACAATCAAGGATCAAAATGATGAGTTTGAAAGTCTATTTTTAGAAATAGTAGATAACAATTCATCATATGTTGTTGGAATTATTTACCGCCCCCCTGGGGAAAATGTGAATTACTTCAACTCTAGCATACTTTCCATTTTAAAAACTTTGAAACCTGAGAAGAAAAAATGTATACTCATGGGCGACTTCAACATCGATCTATTCAAAACGGACACTCATGGCCCCTCAAAACAGTTCTATGAAACTATGAAATCCTTTTACTTCTTCCCGAAAATCACCAAACCTACTCGAGTCAAAGGACACTCTGCCACTCTAATAGATCATATCTACACAAACTTCCATGAAAACGATCGACTATCAGGTATCATTCTCTCCGACATCTCTGATCACTTCCCCGTTTTCCATATCACCACTTGCTCACTACACACTCATGAAAAACCACACAACCTGGCTCATCGAAAAATTACCCCTGACCGAAAAATATTATTTGAAGATAAAGTCAAAAATGTAGACTGGCGAAAAATTACTAATCACAACGACTTATCTACTGCTATGGATATATTCCTGCATAACTTCAATCCGATTTACGATGAATGTTTCCCTATCGTATCTAGAGAAGCTATCAAACTAAAAATTCTGAAGCCCTGGATTACACCTTGTATCCTTCTATCAATTCGCGAGAAGAACCGGCTATACAGGCTACATCTAGTGAATAAGAACGAAGATAGTACTTTACAATATAAACGTTACAGAAATAAACTAAACCATATCCTACGACTTGCAAAGACAAGTTACTACGAACTAAAATTCAATCAATCAAATAACGACATCAGAGGTACCTGGAAAACCATTAATGAACTAATGGGTCGCAAAAAACCCCCAGCTCTGCCACCTATGTTCAATTTAAATGGTAGAGATATCACCGATCCCATAGAGATTGCCACTAATTTCAATAATTACTTTTGTTCTGTTGCCTCGGAACTGGCAACAAAAATCCCATCCAGCCCGCGAGACTTCACTACTTACCTAGACCAAGCCTACCAAAATGATTTCCTATTTGAACCAACCACACCACAGGAAATAACGCAAGTTATATCGACACTAAAAAATGGATCTGCTGGAATAGACGGTATACAAATGTCTCTACTGAAACCCATATCACACTTGATTTCATTACCCTTAGCTCACCTTGTTAATCTCTCCTTTCGACAGGGTCAAGTTCCTAGCACTCTGAAAATCTCGAAAGTTACTCCCATTTTCAAAACTGGTGATAAAAAGCTGTTTGAAAACTACAGGCCTATCTCCGTTCTCCCATGTCTCAGCAAAATCTTTGAAAAGCTTGTTGCCATGAGAGTGACATCTTTTCTGGAAACGAATGATATTATCAGCCCAAATCAATTCGGCTTCCGTGCAAATCACTCACCATCTTTAGCTGTCCTATCTCTCTATGATAAACTAATATCGGCCAAAGAATCAAAACAATACAGCATGACGACATTTCTGGACCTCTCTAAGGCGTTTGACATCGTGAATCACGATATCCTGCTGCATAAATTGAATTACTACGGCTTCAGAGGTGTCTCAAATAAATGGTTCCAGAGCTACTTATCCTCGCGATTTCAATGTGTGTCATACAACAACGTCCTTTCGGCTTTCTCCCAAATAACATCGGTGTTCCTCAGGGTTCCATCCTTGGCCCCATTTTGTTTTTGATATATATTAATGACATAAACAAGGCTGCTCCCAACGTAGAGATTACTCTATTTGCGGACGACACAAGTGTCCTTTTAACTGATACTGACCCTACGATTTTAACTAACCGTATGCATGACGAACTCCAAAATATACATGACTGGCTTTCGTGTAACCGACTCTCCCTAAACATTAAAAAAACTAAATATATGTTTGTTGCACCAGGCAGAAACTCCACAGTATTTATACCCAAACTTTTGATATCCGACTACGAAATCGAAAATGTAACAAGCTTTAAATTTCTTGGTGTCTATCTAAATAATAAATTAAACTGGCAAACGCACATGTCTGAACTTTCGTCCAAACTAGCCAGAAACAACGGCGTTATCAATAACATCAAATATCTCATCAACAAAAAGACTCTGATCACGCTTTATTATTCCTTGTTCTATTCGTATTTATCATATTGTAACATTATCTGGGGGAACACTTTTCCAACCCACCTTAATTACAAGCGTCTAGTCCGTCATTCATAATCCAGCCGTCGTCCATTAGAGAATACTCGTCCATTATAAGCCACTCGTCATGCTCCAAAAACGACTTATACGCATTGTATCTCAAACTGGAAAATATACGCACACTGACCCATTATTTATTGAATTGAATATACTTCCATTTCCTAAAGTAAATAATTACATAATGTCTGCATTTACCCACAAATATTTCCACCAACCTTACCTTTTACCCCTCAACTTCCGAAACTACTTCACAAAACTATCCGAGGTTCACTTCTACCCAACCCGACAAGTAGGCACCAACCTCTACAGAATCGCCTATCATTCTAACTTGTCATATTACTCAACAAAAACGAAAGGTCCACGAATATGGAACTCACTTCCCCACAACATTAAGTCCTGTCTATCAATGTCTGTTTTCAAACTCCGGTTGAAGTCGCACCTTGCTGTAAATTAATGCTAAACATAATATATCAATCCATACTTTACTACATATAGCTCAAACCTCCACCTTCGCACCCAAAAATAACTAATGATGTTAAAGTGAACGTAAAGGCTGAGGCAACATGCACTCTGTGGGAAAGAGCTACATTGAAATACTGAAACAGCAGCAACAAATATTTTTGAGTACGAACGAAATTATCTCCGTTGTATTATTGTTCCCCGGCTGCCGCCATGCTGGCTATCTCACTCAGAGCAGTGACGTTGTATCACCTTGGAGCTCTTTATTCGTGGAGTTAGAAAGCGCAGAAAGCATGTAAACATAGCGACGCACGAGGAGGCTAGCCTGACTTCAAGTTCTGACGAAGAGACTCAGACATATGAAGGTTTACAGGGTTACCAGTTTGAACCAAAACGCTCCGATGTCGACGAAAGTAGTGAGTAGTTCATCGAACGTTTCAGGTCAGTAAACACTTGCTGGAGACACGCAACACAATCAAAACACGCTTGAAACAACCGAGCTCTCCACCACCGCAATTACAATTCGTGCTACAGCGATGCCAAAACAAAGTGATACTACGTCACAGGAAAATATCACGTGCTCCGTACAAGCGTTTTCATTGGCGCAAGGCTAATCAATAAACTGATTTGGCCGACTCCAGTCGCTCGTTGCATCAGTCAATAATTCCCGTGTTTGGAATTTTTTTTTTGGAAGGGAAAAAATCACAAAAAATATTTGTTGCTGCCAAATGATATTTTTAATATAGTTCTTCCACACAGTGCGTGTGTTGTCGCAGCCTTTACGTTCACTTTAACATATCAGTACACTTATTAATTGATTGATTGCACGGTATATGTATTTCTACGGTTCATTATATAAAACTCTCGATGCAAGTGAAATCTTGTCTGACAGTTACTATCGGCAAATGCCAGGTACAAAACAGAAACAGCTGTTAGTCAAGGATTATTTATACTATTATTATATTTAGTATGTGTGTTCTCTGGGATGATTATTCACCGCTTTTGTATATATCACGCTTTTTGCTCTTTCACCAACTTGTACAAACTACTTCGGGATAGAACAAGCCCCCTGGGGTTTTATTCCCGCCAAATGTATAGCCAGCACTTTTATATTTGTTTATGCTACTGTTAATCTTTACCCATTTGGTGAATAAACATTCAATTCAATTCAATTCAATCACTTCCAGTGTCTTTGAAGCTATACAGTTAAATTTTCCGATTTTTTTTTTGATTTTTTTTTTCTTGAACACGAGTATGAATGTATTGTCGACAAATAACCGTTCCTACATTGTCTTTCGAATAGATTTGGAAATTCTTTTTTGATGATTAAAGAATTATTGCTAAGATGAGGTTAATCTTGCCTCCAACGACAAAGAACAACATAACATTGAGCGTCTACTTGGCAAGTGAATTGGCAACACTGGACAGCAGATTTCAAGGTCTTTTCAAGTTCTTTAGCATAATTTTCTAATTTTCATGGTCTTGAATTCTAAATGAACATTTTCAAGGTTTTAAAGGTAGTGTACGAACACTGTTTATTTTCACTTCCTTGAGCAATAAATGTGATCTATTTATTTCCTCTTATTTTCTTCTTTTTCTTTTAAACTCCCTGAAGGGTCGTTGGAATTATTTTTTTATGGAATCTCCGATCCTCCTTTAAACAAGGCAATGCTACAAAATTCGTATAGTAAATCTGGCATAAATAAGACTCACGTTGGTCTTGAAATGTCATAAAGCGATAAAAACGAACGATCATCTCACACTCGATGAAGCAAATTTATATGCGATAGTGTTCAATGGATCCAGTTAGGAAAATAACTGGAACGTAAACGGTTTGGGACCATTCTTTATAGACTAACGCGGCTACCCACATCTTGTACGTAAAGACGCGAAAGTAGTACAGAGAGCAACTGCACATTGGCGAATAAAATAATAATGGTAAGAAACGACCCACCAATAAAGTGAGAGAAGAAATTGATAACTCTCAAAAGAAAGTCACCAATGCAGGTACAGATGTGGTACCCTTCTCAGTTGGGCGATCATGTGAAAGAAAATGTGACGTTCTTCCGTGCGCGAATGCCTCCACCCCAGGTCCAGTAAAAACACGACCATTCTAAATAACAATTTGACTACGCTGCAAACCAGAATTCGCGAAGTTGGTTAATTCAAGCATTATCTAACCGCAATATCAATTGATTACCTTACACAATCTTGTTAATTTTAATGAGAAACTGACAAAGTTTTAATGTAGAAATAAATAAATAGGAGTTGCAGAGTTACGGGCCTCTAGCTAAACCATGGGATGGGAAGTCCAACATCTAGAAATGACAATCCCTCTCATAAATACCATCTGGTATCCAGAGAGGAGAACAGTCACCGAGTCTTTGCAATGGTATGTGCGGATTTCAGATGGCAACAATACACAAAATACATTGCCTCTGTGGTATCACGCCGATGTGCTACTATTTTCATCCATACGGAATTGTGTCCACGGACTCTAAGCTCTAATTTGCACTGTTTTCATAATTCAATACTTCCTCTTCACTTCCAGGGCGTACGAGAGAAAGATGATTACTAGTACTCATATTCCATAACTACGTCAGTAAATAATACTATAAACTCCGATTATATGTGAACTAATAGCTTGTAGGTGCAAAGGGATAGCTCTATGTGATAGACAATATCCTACCGGCGAAACAGATTAGTTGACCCTTCCATTTGCCAGCAAATTACCAAAATGGGACATAAGGATGAAGGAGAACGTTAAAGACAAATTCAGGTGTGATAGTCAGGTTTTACCATATACCACTATTATTGGCCTTGTTTGGAAATGTAGTTTAAGGGTCGCTACCAGTAAGAATTTCGCGGATCATCAAAACGGTGCTATATTTATATTTCAAAGTATAGAGATGAGATCCTTGCAAGCGCTATATTTTAAAATGAAGAACAAAAGAGAGATATTATAAAATAAAATCGATTGGATGGTATTTTCAATATAAAAGTTTTTTTTATTATGATAATGCAACGTACATACATATATACAGACGCACACATACAGACGCACACATTGACATATATACAAACCAACAAACAACATGAAAGTGATCTGGAAACACTTGTTACATATATACATACAAACAAACGTAATTACTAAATAGAAAATATGCATTATAAGGTGACGTATTAGGAGGATACACAATTAATAATAGCCACCTATATTTTTTGGCTGGTTAAATGTTGGTTGATAATTAGTGCGACTTATCATTTTACCCTTCGAATTTTGAACGTTTCATACTCTCCATAACCTTTCCGCACATAGTCCATTTTTTGCTAAACTTGTCCATTGTATTGCTTATGCCAGAGATATATTTCTCCAGTTGATAATGACTGTGAAATTTATTTAAAAGAGAATTCAAATTCAGATTTGATGACCTGAACTTGTTACTATAAATATATTACTTTGTTAACAAAACCAACGTATTCAGACATTGTTGCTCGCCATCCCATCCGTATACATTTTTTTCTGGAGTGATTTAACTTTTAATTCAAAACTTTTAAATCATTCTTGCACTTGGTCCCAAAAATGCCGTTTGATAGGGCACAAAAATAGTAGATTTTCAATAGGTTCTTTTTCTGCATTACAATAAAAACATAGATTATCATCGTGTCTACCTATAGTATACAAGAACGAGTTTGTGCACAAAATTCGGTGCAAGATCTTATATTGCATATTTCTTAGCTTTGTATAACCAGTGCTGCTGAACGTATTTTTATATTTGCTTTTCCAGTCAATTTTAGTATTTAATATTTCTTCCCATTTGTTCGCCGATTTAATTATTAATCTCTCTTCCCCATTTAATCAATCATAAAAAATTCTACATCCCTTGGTTTCCTTGATCAATATTTTTATCTCTATACTGATCGGCGGAGTGAATATCATGACATCTTGGTACTTTTGACATATCTCTGACTTCCATTTCTTATCAATATTTGAGACGATGCGAATATATTCCAAGTACGTGCCTTTGATATTGTATTCACTTTTTATTTCTTTATATGATAGAAAGTTACCATCGGAGCTGAGGGAATCACGAATATATCTAATATTATTCTGGTGCCAATTTTTAGTGAATAGATTTGGTTGCCTCAAGTTGTTATTGTACCAGAGTGGTTCATTAACCAGGTCGTTTATTTCACGCGGTACCAGGCGCAAAATACGTCTCTCCAGAAAGGATTTGGTATTGTTGGTATTATAATTTTAAGATACTCGTTACCCAAGCTCCAAATATTTTGCAATGTATCTGCTTCAATGCCTATGAGATGGTTCCATTTCCGGTTATGCAGCAAAAGGCTTCTTATCCATGAGATTTTCAAGCTGGATGGAGATGGATCAAGATGGATGAAGTTTACTATGTTCACCATGTGTAATCCCCCGTTTTTATAATCCTGTGTAATAATTTACCGTTGTATTCTGTCGATACCTCCCCAAAGGAATTTAAAAAGAATACTATTAAGTGCCTGGATGAAGTCGTCTGGTGGGTTGAGCAAAGCAAGAAATAGGTGGGTCAGTTTGGACAAAGCTGACGATTTTATTACAGTAATTTTACCCAATAACGTTAAATTTCTCATTTTCCATTTACTCAATTCTCTTTTCGGGTCTTCTAGTTTGGCTAGATAATTTATTTTCCAAATATCCAGAAATTTTATAGATGAGAATTCTATACCTAACATTTTAAAGTCAGTCGCCCAGTCTAATTTTATGTCTTTGCATAATTGTATTTCTGCCCCTGTCAAAGCACCAATCCATATTGCTTTAGTTTTATCAACATTTATTCTTAAACCAGAAAGTTTGTAAAAACTGTCCAGAATCGATAACGCTTTCCTGAGCGAAAGCTCAGAACCATCAAGGGTTAGCTGAGTGTCATCAGCATACTGACTGATTTTGTATTCCGCCTGGCCTACCATTATGCCCGTTACATCTTTATCCTGACGAACCATTACTACCATTATCTCGGCGCACAATATAAATAGGTATGGTGATATCGGATCTCCCTCTCTGCATCCTCGGCTGTTCGAAAAGAATGAGGATAAATGGCCGTTTTGGATTACACAAGTTTTATATCGTTGTAAAATGTTTTAACCCAACTTCTAATTGAAATTACAAACTTATAGCGTTTAAGAATTTCATCTATAAATGTCCATGAAACAGAGTCGAAAGCTTTTTCGAAGTCAATTAGTAGCAGTAGCCGTCGTTTTCTCTAGTATTCAACATCAAATCGTAAATGATTCTAATATTTTCCCCTATATATCTCCCCTGAAAGAACCCTTTTTGATCTTCACTTATTAATTTATCAAGGACTGTTTTTATTCTGCTTGATATGCATGACGAGGCAAGTTTATAATTGCGTTTAATAAAGTTATGGATCTCCAATTCTTTAGCAGATTTCTAGGCTTACCGGGCTTGGGAAGATAGGTGATTACACCATGACGCGCATTTGTAGTCAGTTTTACACTTTTGTATCCACAATTTATAGCGCGCAGTACAAACTTCCCTATATTCTTCCAGAACAGAACATTTTAAAAAATTCAGCTGGAAATCCACCAAGACCGGGGCTTTTACCGTTTTTCGATTTTTTTAGAGTTATTGACAGTTCTTCGAAAGTTATTTCCCCTCTAATACCCCTGATTCTTCTGTATTCAGTATAGTGATATCGAACGTGTCCAGAACATTTCTAATTTCGTCCTCATTTGCACATATATAGTTTTCATAGAATCTTTTCTGCTCGTTCGTTATTTTCTTACTGTCGTAAATATTTTCTCCAGTGTTTAAAGTTAGATTCGTCAACGTTTTATTTGTATAGTTGTTTTTTTTCAGACCTAAAAAGTATCTTGCCGGCATCATTGAAAACTGTTGACCGGTTCTCTCTTGCAGAAAACAAGCCTATGTTTATGTATACTATGATTGTCTTTTGAATTAGGTGCTAATACTGTTATATGGAAAATGGAATAGGTCTTTGGATTATGGACGCGGATATTCTCTAATGGACGACGGCTGGATTATGAATGACGGACTAGACGCTTGTAATTTCCCCCATGTCAGCCCACTCAGCTTTGGTTCTGGTTATTAATCCTTGTATTTTTTCATATAGCATTTTTTCTAACTTTGATTTGTATTCACATAGTTCTTCTAGTCTATTTTTGTCTGTCGTGCTGAAATTTTGTTCTAATTCTGCTTCTAGTAATTCTGTTTTTTTCAGATTAATTTCCTCTTTATCGTGTTTCTTTTTCTTTCTTGTTGAAAACTTAATTTCTTTCCCCCCCTTCATCAATAATATCCAAAAGTACATTTCTGTTATATGAATTCAATGCATATTCATCAATAGTGGTATCAATCAATTGTTTAGTCATCTCTAGAAATTCTGTATCTTTCAATAGTGAGCAGTTAAATTTCCAAAAAGACTTTCTCCTTTCAGTAAGTTTACAATTCATATTTATAGCGGAATGATCTGTCTTATATCCGGGTTTTATTTCCACTTGTATTGTTATATCGAAGATGTCAGGTGTGGCAAGAAAAAATTTTAGTCTTACTTGCTGTCTGGGCTTTTTCCGCCTCTATGTGTACCGACTCTCCTCGTGTAATATTCTCCAGACGTCAACATAATTATTATCACTTACGTGATCTAAGACGGTTTTCCTAGCCTGTGGAATGTTAGTGTGTTTATAATTGTCGGTGTCTACATCAGGGTTCAATACCATACTCCAATAGCCACAAATTACTACAGATGAATTTCCAATGTCATTTATTAATTTATTAACTGTGTTATAAAAGCTAGGCTTATCCGTGTTTGGTCCATAAATATTAACAATTGTTACTGATGTGTCGGAAATCGTAAGACTGATTATTAAATAGTTTTCATTCGGATCTCTTCCTATTCTATTTACTTTGTAGTCAAAATTGTTGTTAATAAGTATCAAAACTCCTCGAGCATTGGATTTAAAAGGACTTGCCCAGGCGTATGGTCCCCATTCAAATCGTAAAAGCTTTTCGGTATATTTGTCTGTATGGGTGTCTTGCAAACATATTATGTTGTATTTTGTCTATCATAAATAATGGAAAACGTCATATCTTTTGGAAGTATCAGCCAACCCTTGACAGTTCATGGAAACTATATCAACCGTATCAATCATTTAGAAATATGTAATTTAGTGCATGTTCAGGGCCAGAAGGATTAGTGTCAACAGTCGATTCAGTCGTCTGTGTGCCAGCAGCGAAAATATCATTGATCCAATACTTGGATATCCATATGCTAATGAAAATGGCTAGTTGTAAAATATACGTCAGTGGATCCAAAGTAGTACGTAAAGGAAAATTGCATATGTCAGAGATGTAAATAAAGTCACCTAATGTGACTCAATATAAAAGTTTGTCGGTTTGGTTTAGCCAGGATACATGTATCTTATTTCATAGCACTTGTAGTAGCGTGGTGGATTCCTTGGTGGATTCTTACACAATACCGTCCATAACAATAAATTGACAGAAGTTGTTGGTGTGTCCAGAAAGATGTGCCTGTAACGGTGTTCGGATTGTGTATCAATGTACAGGATGTAAGTACCATGCTTTGAATTAGCAATCGCCAGTTCGGAGTATTCTATATCTGGTTTCCTTTCCTGGAGCGTTATCACCTGTGGCGCTGTCTTGTTCTTATTTTCGTCATCAGTAAGCCGTTTCAGGTCTGGCCCGTGCGTGGTCGTCATTACTGTGTATGTATCACAAAGAAATAGAAGCGTGTTTGTAGGGTTTTGTGGGTGTTTTGCTTCTTAGTGAAATGGTACCAATACACTTTGAAATATCATCACAGAGACAGGTTTCGTGCTCTCGGTCAAACATGATAGTTAGCACTAAATAAATAAGTAACTAAATAAATCAGTAAATATATAAATAAATATAATAATGGGAAATACAAAAATATATATTGTAAGGCATTGCGGGTCTGCAAACAGCCGAATTTATATTGTTTGATGGCCATAGAGTTTTTGGTAGGTGAAAGACAGTCCTCAAAACCAAGGTATCTCCGCCATCATCATTACCTATATTTTATGCCGAAAATTTTCGCCTCTGGCGTATTGACCGTGATACTGGGTTATGTGTTTTTGTAGATTGGCCGTGAGTTTTTGTAGGACAATGTGGGACAGACGGCAAATTTAACGTCGCCTTCAGCAATATTTCAGCAATATAGTGACGAACCCCGTAAACCTTTATCCAAACATCAAATATCCAAGAACGAAACACAATTTCCATCAAAAAAAACCCGCTCGAAAAACGCATACCTAACATACACTCATCCTCCACAATAGACACAAACAAGTAGATCTATTTATCTAAAAACTCACTCATCCAACAAACCAACCTTCATCTCAAACGATCTTCTCAGATAAAACCACATAGCTTTTCCATATTATAATCATATTAAGAATACCGCATTCGTACAATGTATTCTGTAATCCTCACTTCAGATGATATCTTCTTCATTGCAGGTGTACTGTACACAGAAAATACCTTCCAGTGAACCGTCCACATATGCTGTTCATACATTTAAACAGTATCCACAAGATACTCACAAGAACCAATGGACCGGTCGTACCCCACCAGTGAACCATTAACATACGTGAAGTTGGGCATTCAAACAATATTGATATACACACGAGCAAGTACACTAGAACTAATCCACCGGGTTACAAAAAAAACAATGAATTTCTCTCAATGTTAATTTCATATATTTAAACATTTATACTCATACTCACCAGAACATAAATGTCGAAACACAAATATGCTACAGGTTGTCGTGTACACGGGTATTCCTAATTACTGGTACAGTGCTTGCTGCAGTTGACGGACCAACACTCTAGATATATGTTCTATATCTAGTGTTCGACCGTCGACTGCAGCGAACACGGTAATTAGGAATACCTGTGGTCGGGAATGGGAGTCTGTTGGGCATGTACGTTCGAATGTTATTCTGCCAAGTGATTCGATTGAAGTCGGAAATGCTCCCTCCCGCCTTTCTAGAATCCGTTTCTCTCTTTTGCATAGCCACAGTTTTCAGTTACATGTATTTCTAATTACCGTGTTTGTTGCAGTCGACGGACCAGCACTCAGTACCAGTAATTAGAAATATCTGTTTTCAGTGGCCCAACTCATCGTCTTGGATTGAAGTTGCGCTAGTCTAAAGCCTTGTGCAGTTTCGTTCAGTCCTCTGGAGCTGTGCTGTGCTTCCACTTGGTAAGGATTATGAAGTATTTTGGACACTCCAATTCCAATGCTACTCTCCTAGAGATCCACTGAGCTGCTTCTTCTTTCATCGAATTTCTTCCGTCTAACTGTTTTCTTATCCCTTCCAAGTCTCTGTACTGTAGCGATGTCGAGTGTGTGTAGTATTATACATTAAGCTTCAGCTTTGAAGATTGAAGTGATATTTGTGCCTTTAATTCAGCATACTGAATAGATTTAATTGTCATTTAGAAAGTGATCGTTTAACAGTATTTTCGTTATTTTGGGATTCCACTCTCTTAGCATAGCACAGACTCAAGTACTGACAATTGGTCGAGTCCCATGCGTGATTCGAACAATCGACTACCACAGCAGGGCACTCAACCGCCAGCACTATATGCCGCCGTCGACCGAGATTTAGATCGCCGACACATAGTGCTGGCAGTTGGCTGCATTAATCTGGTGATCGCTATGCGGGGTATTTTCAGCACTAGAATCTGTGCAATACTAAGATAGTGTTATCCCAAAGTAACAAAAATATTATTCTATAACACTTGTGTCAATAACATCGAGCTAACCGTGCATTTATTACACGTTTTAGCACGGCTATGTGAAATCAACACCCATCAAGTGCGGGTGTTCATTGGGAGATTCCATTTCAGAAGTCGGATAAGGAAAGGTACGTCTGCTTTCATACAAGTAACAATCGAATAAAACAACCAAATAAATTACAAAATGAAATTTCTTACTCAACTTGTTTTCATCGTGGAATTGATTATTAAAGCGATACAAATAGACATATATCCACGTAATTTCCACACAGCTGGCATTATTACTCCCCATTTGGAAGACCACATAAACTCGTCCAATGACATTGGCACAATGCCAACCGAGACGGGAGCATCAGTGGACGAGTTTTTTGTTGTCAAAGTTTAAAATATGTTTTCAACTTTTCATTATAATCTTTGTTGATAATCAATTTGGGTAGCGCAATAGAATAGAAATAATGTTTTCATAGGCGTGCTCAGTGGTTATTTTACGCACGGTTAGTGTGGGAAACTTTATAAATTTTAGGGCAAGGGCGAGCGTAAAATAAGTGTGAGAAAGTTTATATTTCGCCCTTGCCCTAAAATTTATAAAGTTTCCCACACTAACCGTGCGTAAAATAACCATTTAGCACGCCCATGAAAACATTATATCTTAATTACTTTATTCTTCAAAACCTTATTTGTCGTCGGTATTTGCAGATGAAACCTTAAATTCAGTGAAGGGGGGTCATGCCTCAATCTCGGTACACCAAAATGGTGTATCAGGAAAATACCATCTGGATGTGCGTTATGAAATATTCGTGCGAACGTATTGCCGATATTCGATATTCCGCCCAGCTAGCCACCTGATTGGCTAACAGATGTAGTTTGAAATTCGCATGGGATTTATATAGCGGTAATGTTCCGTGATATTACATGTATATCTGAGTGCGTCATGCCTCGGACTCCCATTTCTTAAGTCGTAAAAATGACATCGTGTGACCTCAAATTTTTGGAGACACACACAGGTCTCTCATACGTCGGGTCCATTGTCTGTGATTAGTTCAGTCTTCTATAGTGACCATCTCTTGATGCATCGATGATATGTACAAAGTTTCATATTGAACGTTATCAAAGACATAGATCATTAATGATTTTGCATAAATTAAAGATGGCCGCCCATCCTTTCCGCCACTCCGAGGAACTGTGATTATTCATTGATGTGATTATTCTTCATACACTGCCAAAAATACTCTACTTATTTAAGATAATGCCCTAAAATATTCTTGAAATAAGATAATTTTACTCAAAATCAGTTAAATTTTCAGATTTTTTTTCTTGTTTAAGTAAAATTTGGAGTGGGTAAGTATATTTTACTTAAACAAGAAAAAAGTAAGAATTTTTCTTTAAAAAATCTTGTTTTAAGAATTCTTTTAAAATGTTTCTTGTTTAAGTAAAATATACTTACCTCCAAATTTTACTTAAACAAGGAAAAAAAATCTTAAAATTTAACTTATTTTGAAAGTCAAATTATCTTATTTCAAGAAAATTTTAGGGCATTATCTTAAATAAGTAGGGTATTTTTGGCAGTGTACATCAATGATGAATACCAAGTTTTGTATAGACTACTTTAATGGTATCCGAGATATAAATCATTCAAGATTTTGCGTAAATTAAAGATGGCCGCCAAGGTTTTCGCCCAATCAGTAAACTGGTTCGGTCATTCCTTAAAAGTTTCTCGATGTATCGGTGATATACATCAAGCTTCACACTGAAATGGTATCCGAGATACACAAGATTAATGGTTTCGCATAAATTAAAGATGCTTAATTACCAGTCTCCATCCAATCGGGTCCAGATTCAAAAAGGTTTTGGGTCACGGGCATATGGATGTGCACTGCAAGTTTGGTGTGCCTAGGGTACGTCGTTCTAAAGTTATCTTGGTAACGAGGAAGGTGTAACGGACGTACACGACAATACCCTTCGGCCAAATTTTGGCCGAGGTGTGAAAACTCCACCCAGATAAAGAGGGTCAATTTAATGAAAGAAATAGCACCAATATAGACAACTGATAAACTGCAGGTATTTGATTTTACATAAATAGGTGTGACACTATTCCTACAAATCCCATAACTTCGTACAGAATATATTGTGCTCAGCTGCAAAAACGTCCGCCCACCCGTCTCCCTTTCCTGACGAGAAGGTGATGATAAACGAACGATTAAATTTAACGCTTTTGTGGACACCCGGAAACAACGGAACATGTGTTCCATTGCCTAAATTATGAGCGTGAACGGGCACTCGAGAATAGACTTACGCCCATCGAAGAGAGACCGTGATTCCGATGAATCCAAGACATTTCGCCATGTGATATTTCGGTGAGCGACATTTCGGCATGCGACATTTCAGCGCAAAGTCAAGGGTACGACATATCGGCACGTGACAATTCGGCACCTTATTTTTTTCAGGCCAAATTATAATAAAATAAAGATCTTTACATTCTTTTTTTAACATTAACATATAAACAGAACATTTTAAGGTTGATCAAGTTGTAGATTCTTTCACCCTGATTATCCGTACCGTTTTGGCAACTTTTTACATATACATGTATGTACTTGGTTTAGAAAGACATTTGGTTTCGTCATTAGGCAAAAAGCAAAATCACAAAATTTGAGGTACATATACATAATATGTAATTGTCTTTCAGATACTTTATAAATGTTGTAATTACCTCATCAATCAACTAACTGCATATGTGAAAAAAGTTGCCGACAAGTAAACAATCACCATCAGAGAACCTACAACTTGGTAACCCTTAAACTGGACTGCTTATATGTTAAAAATATGTTGAAAAAAAGAATGAAGATTTCTATATTTTAGCATAATTTGGCCCGAAATGTCGCTAAATACATCCAATCTTGATGTAGTGTTTTAATAGAGCATAACAGTTAGCGGTAAGAATCGTATGAAAATTAAACATTTATAAACATTGTTGGTATTTATTATCAAATCAAACCTGCTATTGTTATTGCCATTATCCTCCTTTGGATATCCTGCTGTAGACTAAAAGTTCTCACCCCTCTGGAGCCTCAGCCAATAGGTTACACTGCGCCTGCGCCCAATACGCACTTCCCAATTCCTTTTTCTTCTACTAAAGCCTATAAGCGTGATGCATGCAAGGCCGAGAGCAGTGCGGGGAGGCTGGGTCGGGCAGGTTTGATTTGATAATAAATACCAACATTGTTTATAAATGTTTAATATTTATTGCTCAAATCTACACCTGCTATTGTTATTGCCCACTACCAACAGTAAGGAGGAGGGCCTCGGCTTTGTTGAAGTGTGGCTGTAACCGCTGAGATGATCAGAGATGCATGGTACCATAAATTGAACCCGTTAGTAAACCCTGGGCGTAAAGCACTGTAGGGGCTAAGGGGCAATTTCTAGTAAGACGGTAAGAAGGATATAAGGACCGAGGCTTCTGCACTCCGAATACTAGTGGACCAACTGACCATAGTTGTGGTACGCTAATTGAACCCGTTAGTAAACCCTGGGCGTAAAGCACTGTAGGGGCTAAGGGGCAATTACTAGTGAGGCGGTAAGAAGGGTATAAGGACCGGGGATTCTGTATCCGAATACTAGAGTACCAACGATATGCTCCAATTGCCAATTTCTTTCTTATGAAATTCTTGAATGTCCGACACTAGATTTACCTAGAAATAAAAACATTTATACTCCCTCTACTCACTAGTGTCGGGGTCTTGACAGCTGGCTGGCTGGTATTGGTGATTACCGATGTGCCGTGACTCGTAACCATCTTGCAGACTGGTCGGTCGGCCCCGAGATCGGTACTGCCCCCCCCCCCCCTTTTTCTTTGAAGACTAGGTGACTACATGCTGGGCGGCAACGAGCGGCCCTAGCATGGTCAGGTTGTCTGTTTGTACTGACAAGTCTCTCAGATAGAAATCTTTAAAAGTGGAATTGGCACTCCACAGGATTGGACAATGTCATCCAGCGATACGTTCTTCCATAAAGGCCATGATGTGGCGATGACTCGTATATCATGAGAAGATGCAGAGGCTAGCAGTGGGAGGGGGGGGGGAGGGTGGGCATCGAGAGATAGTTTGTATGTCCATTTAATGGTCTTGCTCAACCAAGAGGTCACCGTATTCTTGGTAATGTCTTGAGTAGCCCTTGGGAAAAGAGAGAGCAGCAGTAGTCGACGAGAACCTCTGATAGGATCGGTACGGCTGAGGTAGTGACGTATTGCTCGTACTGGACACAGTAAGATGTCGTTATCAAGTCCTTGAACAAAATCTGATAATGCAGGGATGGAATACAGACGTTGAGCACAAGGTCCTTGCCGTACAGTCTCATTCTTGGCGATGAACTCAGGAACAGGGCGGAAGGATATGCGTGACCAATCTGCCTTCCAAGTCATCGATTTCCTTTCCAAGGCATGAAGCTCGGATACTCTAGACGCCAGGGCGAAGGCCGCTAGGAAGGCAGTCTTGTAGGAAACAGCTTTCATCAAGGCCGACTCTAATGGTTCAAAGGGTGGGCGAAGGAATGCGCTGAGAACCACACCAATGTCCCACTTCGGTAATAGTTGTCGGGAACGACGGGACTGTAATGAACAGGCATGTAGAAGAGCAGAGATATTGGGATCCAGGCTAATGTCAATGCCAGCAGATAAACGTAGAACCCGGGACAAGGCTGATCGGTATCCTTCAATAGCGCTGCTTTTGAACTTCTTATCTCGGTGCAGGTGAAGAAGAAAGTCCGCAACTATAGGAAGAGAGGCAGTGTCGGGATCGGAGCCTCGACGTCGACACCATGAGACGAAATATTTCCACTTAGACTGGTAGAGGTGTGATGTGGAAGATCGGTTGGATGAAACCATCGTCTCTGCAACCTCTGCTGAAAATCCTTGGTCTGTGAGGATATTCTGGATAATCTGCAGACGTGTAGGAGGAGCCGCTGAGAGTTGTGATGGAGTATCCCGCAGGGTTGGCTTAACAGGTTGGCCCATACTGGTAGGCGACGTGGAGAGGCGGTGAGTAAAGGAATCAGAGCCGGAAACCATGGTCGACGAGGCCACCACGGAACAACGAGAAGAATGATGCAGTCGTGTTGAACAATCTTCTGTAGTACTTCCTGCAGTAAGGCATTGGGTGGGTAGGTGTACGCAAGGAAGTTATCCCAGCTGATTGATAGGGCATCGATGGCGTAGGCTCGAGGGTCCAGAACCAGACTGATGAATAGGGAAAGCTGTGCATTGTTCCTCGTTGCAAACAGGTCGATCAGAGGGTTTTCACAGATGCTGTTGATGTGTCAAAATACCTCTGGATGCAGTTGCCATTCGGTCTGTAGCGCAGTGTCGGGGCGAAACAGGAGATCTGCTAATACATTGAGCCGACCTGGAACATGACGAGCACGCATGTTGCAGTGATGTTGCATCGCCCAGTCGAAGAGGGTCCAAACCAAACGGAATGTTGGGTGGATCCTACCCAACATTCCTATCTTGTTGATATGAGCAATGACGGTTGAATTGTCTGTTGCGATGAGAAGAGACGAATTCTCCAGTAGATGACTCCAATGCTGGACTGCACAGATGACAGCTTTCATTTCCAAGAGGTTATGAAGTTTGGCATCCGATGTTGAGCATCTGCCGGACATCTCTAGGTCGTCTAGATGGGCTCCCCAACCTGTCTTGGATGCATCTGTGTAGAGATGCTATCGAGGAACTGGTGGTACAAACGGTACCCCGAATGACATTGTAACGGGACTGCCACCAAACCAGCTGTGGGTGTAGTGACGTCAATACCGGAACTAGTGGTTTGAGGAATGATGTTTGAAGATACTGCTGCAGGTGGTATTGCAGAGGACGAACCTGGAGACGGCCATAGTGAGTGAGGTCTTGAGCGGATGTGAGTAGACCTACAAGTCTCTGCCACGACTTGAGGGGCTGTGAAGGTGAGGTCAAACAGACTCGAACCTTCATCTGAATGTTGGTCCACCGGTCTTCCGGGGGTCGTGCCAACTGTTGAAGTGTGTCGAAGACTGCCCCGATGAACTGACGGCATTGTGCAGGTTCCAACTCTGACTTCTGAGGATAAGGGATGAAGCCGAGATGTTGAAGGATGAGTAGAACGAATCGGATCGGAGCGTTGAGTAAAGACTTGTCCTGCGCCCAGATGAAAATGTTGTCTATGTAAACCTCTATGTGAATACGCCGTAGATGCAGGAACGCTAAGGCTGGTGCTGTGATATGGGTGAAAAGCCATGGTGCGATGTTGACTTCCAAACGGGAGCACCTGCCACTCGAAACGTCGACCGGCGACGGTAAAGCGTAGGTATCGATGGTGTCGAGGATGAATGGGTATGTGCAGATAAGCATCTTGTAGATCGACGGAGGCCAGCCAATCCCTGTGATGTAGACCGGCCCGGATCGATGAAATCGACGTCATCTAGAAATGCAGAGGGGGCGACAGGTACAGCTTGTTGAGACATCTCAGGTCGATTATCATACGCATCTGGTCGGAATTCTTTTTCTGAACCAGGAGAACACGGCTGTAGAACCCGACTGTGTTCTCGGCCTGAGGTAGCTCTCTGACCTCACCTTTTGTGATGAGTGTGGTGATGGATGAAAGAAGTGTCTGAACGTGTCCTGAAGGAACTGGCAGCAGTGATGGACGATGACGGGATATGAGTATGGGATGGTCCTGGAAGGTGAAGCGAAATCTGTCCTGAGAATCCATACATCGTCTGTAATGAGCTGCCAATTTTCCCAGAAACGCTGCAGACGGCCTCCGACGATAGGATGAGTGAAATGACGGAAGGCAAGCAGACGAAAGGAATGAGTACTGTCACTTGTTGCAGGCACCTCTACCTCTACCTCTGGAGCCCCCACGTCGTCGTCCACGGGTAGTTGAAGACTTGGCAAAGGGACGAAAATTATCAGAAGTAGTCTCCCGTGAAGTTGTCTTCTGAGCTGAACCTCGATTCCTCTGGTTAGATGCGGTCGAGGCAGGAGCTGTGCGACGAGAAGCAACGGCCAGAAGTCTAGATGTTCTCTCCTCCCGAATACCAGGCATGATGGATTGAATTGCGTTGTTAAACAAAAACTTGGAATTCAACGGCTTGCGGGTCAAGGTGTTTTGGGCAGAAACCGGAACCTCAGCTTTAGTGTTACGTAAGACTGCCTTGCGCTGAGATTGAAGAAGGGCAGCATATGAGAAAGCGGAAGCCTCCATCACATGACAATTTGACCTGTTCAGCGTATAAAAACAACCCTGTAGGTAGGCTTGATAATCAGGAGATAGGAGAATGTCACCCTTAGGCTGACGGATGGAAGGATCAAACATCAAACGGGATGCAGCAGACAGGAACCAGTCAGTGTATGATGTAATGCGTTGAATGACGATGAACATCTCTTGAAGACGCTTCACTTCCTTGGCAGTTTTCACAACTTGATCCAAGTCCAAATCCAACATAGGAGGCTTGACTGGAAGGACGCTGTCATGCATTCTATAAAAGGAGAACCTAGGTTTTTTCAACTTGTCCTGGTCCTGAAGTTGACTGTCGAGGTTAGCCAATATGGGGGCCCACTCAGGAGATGGTGCACATCAAGATGGTGCTTTTGCTACCACTGGTACGGCCGGAACGGTGATAGAAGCCATAGACACAGGCTCACGTCTAGTCCTAGATGTTGGAGCGGTAGCAGTAGGTTCCAGCATCTCAGGGACAAGCGCCATCGCCATGATTTCTGTACATGACAGGACGAAGATCGACGATCAGGTGATGTATCGTGGAGATCTCGAAGAGCAGAAGTGTTGGTAGACAACAATCGATCAAGTGGATGGCATGGTCGGGTAACGTTGATCGCAGTTGAAAACCTATGAGTAGATGCACGATGAGGTGAAGATGACGGAGATCGGCATCGTGAAGAGCTTGAACGACGACGTGATGATGGAGAACATCGTGAAACCTGATGTCGATGTTTAGAGATGGATCGACGGTGTGATGGTGAAGGAGAGCGTCGTGGAACTCGATGCCGCCGTGAAGGTGACCGGACAGGACGATGGGGAGAACGAGATCGGCGAGTCGAAACTGGGTCACGGCGTGCTGGTGTGTGAGGATGGCGTGGTTGAGTAGGCGTGGTACGCTGTGACTCACGAGAACGATGTAAACTTAAATGAGGTGAACGAGACCGGTGTTGATTTACATAATCACGACATAAAGGTGAAGGTGATCGGCGATGATCTCGACGACGCCGACGTGATGGAGAACGAGATCGGCGTCGGGAAGTACGAGAACGTCCAGATGAAGTACGACTCGAGCGATGTGGAGAAACTGTCAAAGTCCCGAAAGATGTCTGTACAGTTGTAGCCCGAGAAGCCTTTTTGGACGAGGTCGCTGTGTACACTATAGCTGAAGACACAGTAGGTTGGGAAGAATGGTCCTTTTGTTGTCCTCCGAGAACAAAAGACTGGTCTGTATCGGTGGTCACAGCCTTTTGCTTCCCCTTTGCCCTCTTGCTTTTGTTTCCCTCTCCTTTTGTTGTCCGCAAGGTAGTGGGGACTGGTTGCGTAATCGTCGACCCAGTTAACAGCTGGCCAGGCAAGTTCTCAGCAAGTACTATGCCACTGGGCGGAATTACAGGTGATAATGGAGACTGGCAATCCGGCATGTCTTGTCTGTCAACTCTGAGGTTAATCTCCGCTTGCTGCCGGTTGTGGAGTGCCAAATCCACGTCTCCAGCGGCCTGTAACCAGGCTTGGTCGTTCCAAGAAATACATTCTAGACAAGTAGTTTTCCGATAGCACAAATGGGTTTTGCAAGAAAAACACAGTGAATGTGAATCTAAATGGGACGAAGATCATCTGCAAGATTCGCAGCGTTTACCATTCCCGGTGACTTTAGGCATTGTTTTTACAATGTATAAACTAAATCTAGACCGAATTCGCTATCAAAGATAGACAAAAAAAATCTAATCTAGCAGAGCTCTCTCAAAAGATATCCACACAGTGTGGCTGTAGGAAGAAAAAAGAAATTGGGAAGTGCGTATTGGGCGCAGGCGCAGTGTAACCTATTGGCTGAGGCTCCAGAGGGGTGAGAACTTTTAGTCTACAGCAGGATCTCCAAAGGAGGATAATGGCAATAACAATAGCAGGTGTAAATTTGAGCAATAAATTTACCAAATAAACAAAGGGCACATTGTATTTCAAGAAGACACAAACCAAAGCAACACCAAAGATTTGCATTTACACCATACTTTACTTTCACTTGAAAGTAGACAAAAAAAACATGTACACAATGACATGTGAGGAAAGATCCTTCCACAAACCCGGACAAAATGCAATAACAGTATATTGCACTTAATATTCCATATCTCATAAATCTCCTTAAATGTATGGGATTCCAGTCTGATTACCTCTTATAACAAACTGACTTAATGGCTTCCCCGCTTTCATCACGAGGCCAAGATTATTTGAGCAGTTGTGGTGGGGTCAGCTTTGCAAGACCATTAGGAGCAAAATTACACTAGAAGGCTAGATAGAAATAGAATCTGGTAATCAACAACCCGAAATTTGCACTATCTGCGCGGGTCTCTGCTAGATGCCACAAGCCGAGAGCACAAAGCAGTCTGTATATGCACAGCCTCGTGACTTCAGCTGTGGTTCGTATAAATCCAATTTGCCCTATCTATTAACCCAGAACATTTTGAACTGGTGATAGCTGGCATATTTTCATGTAAATATTTGCCAAATTATACATTATTCTAAGCATAATGACACTTTCTTTGGATGATGGGAAAATATAGCAAATATGTTTAAAATTATGCCAGCTATCACCAGTTCAAAATATTGTCCTGTATTAATAGATAGGGCAAAGTGAATTTATATGAACCACAGCTGAAGTCACAGGTCAGTGCACAGACAGACTATTCTTTGTTCTCTCCAGCAGCACCTAGCAGAGTCCCATGCAAATAATTATAGTGCAAATTTTGGATCGTTTGAAATAATACATATATGCACATTTAAAATGTTCAGAACGTCAATGCATATCATCACTCATTGTTGAAATCCATCAAACATTTTTTTCTGACAGCCGGCTTTGCAATTTAATGAAGGCAACCTATCGAGTGTTTCCTAAACTGCAGAAGGTAAAGCTGAACTTTGCCAGCTGTATTGATCATCATATTCTCTATGCCACAGTTACCATGGTTACAAGCTAAGTCCAGCCACAGATGAACCCAGCAACCTTGGCTTCGCCCCACCCTGGAACATGCAGACATTTCCTTGGTCTTGGTTTCTGAGACCAGACCATCGTGTAACAGGATGAACTTGACCTGTGAACCGTACGACCATGTGGTTGACAAGAATATTTTGTGATTTGTTCATAGAAATGGTGAAGCCACACCTCCATTTTACTGCTGTGAATTAACACTATACACCCTCTTAACAAACCTCCATGCCAACAGTAGTAGGCCTACAACTGACATACACTGGGTACATGAAAATTAGAATGTAAACAAATCCTACTTTGTCTCAAATTTTAAAATTGATAAAATATGTAGCCTTCTAAAATACCAATTATTGGAATAAAATAAATTCTTGGCATGACTTTTATTTATTCCACTATTGAGTTAATTGCACACGTACGTAAAAGGGGAGATCAATTATTAATCCTTATTTAATAAGTTACTCCTGACAGCACAAAATTAAATCACAACTTGAATCATCAAACACACGACACAAACAAAATTCTTCATATCTTGTAGCAATGCACATATTTGTAGTCCTAAAATCAGAAACTGGAATGACCAAAGAATAACAGCTCTTATAAAAGTACAATACCACAAAACCGATCGTACAGATCGCATTGTTGAATGATAAACATTGTGAAAATTACGTTACTTGCCATGAGCTATTAGTTTGACGATATCTTCAAAATTACGTTTAATGCCGGGGCAGCAAACAAATTGTTTGATCATTTCTATAATAAGGCAGCTTGAGTGTATATGTTGGGCTGTTAGTTACAAATCCTGATAAGAGGGGGCACAATTAATAACATGCCTAACTCCAACATGATGAACACCAACAAGCGTTCTGAGAACCCCAACATCTCGCCTTGCGGGGTCATCCGCCAAAAGTGCAGCACTATTGAAAGCATACATGTAAAGCAAACAATAAGGCCTGGAATAGGTGAGGTGGTACAGACAATAATGTCTGGAATAGATTATCTGGTACAGACAATAACATCAGTCCCATGTGGGATTACTGGCATATAGGTCAGTGCCGTTGGATTACTGGTGCATAGGGCAGTCCAGTGTGAGATTACTGCTGGATAGGTCAGTCCCATGTGAGATTACTGCTGGATAGGCCAGTCCTGTGTAGGATTACTGCTGGATGGACCAGTCCTGTGTGTTATTACTGATGGATAGACCAGTCCCCTGTGGGATTACTGCTGGACAGTCCAGTCCCAAGTGGGATTACTGCTGGATAGATGAGTCTCGTATGGGACTAATGCTGGATAGGACAGTCCCGTGTGAGATTACTGCTGCATAGGCAGTCCAGTGTGGGATTACTGCTGCATACGGCAATCCTGTGTGGGATTACGGCTGGGGAGGCCAGTCCCATCTGGGATTACTGCTGGATAGGCTAAACCTATGTAGGATTATGGCCGGATAGGTCAGTGCCATGTGGGATTACTGCTGCATATTGCAGTCCAGTGTCATATTACTTCTGGATAGGTCAGTCCCGTGTGAGATTACTGCTGCATAGGCCAGTCCCGTGTGGAATCACTGTTGGATAGGCCAGTCCGGTCTAGGATTACTGCTGGATAGGTCAGTCCCGTGTGGCATTACTGCTGGATAGGCCAGTGCCATTTGGGATTACTGCTGGATAGGTCAGTCCTGTGTGAGATTACTGCTGGATAGGCCAGTCCCAAATGGGATTACTGCTGGATAGATCAGTCCGGTCTGGGATTACTGCTGGATAGTTGAGTTCTGTATGGGATTACTGCTGGATAGGTCCGTCCCGTGTGGCATTACCGCTGGATAGGCCAGTGCCATTTGGGAATACTGCTGGATAGGTCAGTCCCGTGTGGGATTACTGCGGGAGAGCTGTGATCTAGGAAAACATGAAACTAATCATAAGAAACATGTGTACCAAGTTTCATAATCATTCAATGACAGCTGACAACCGCAGCAAACTGTGGTGTACAGATGTACATGTGCACTTCAGCTAAACGCGAAACTCTATCATTTGCCATAATCTTGAGAAAAATTAATATTTCATCTCAAAAATAGCACAGGTACATTCTCTAATCATAAGAAACATGTGTACCAAGTTTTGTAATCATCCAATGAGAGCTGACAACTGCAGCAAACTTACCATGTACATGTATACATATAGAGGCCTACATGTACAATAGAGGCCTACATGTACAATTCGCAAAACTCTATCATTATTTTAACAGAAAGTGACAACTGCAACAAACTTTCTAAGTACAGATGTACATGTGCACTTCAGCTAAACGCAAAACTCTATCATTGGGATTTTAACATTGGAGCACCCCAGGGGTAGTTCCCCCAGGTGGCATACCCACCCCCCATATTTTTTTTATTTTTTTTCTAATTTTTCTAGATTTTTTTTTAATTTGCTAAACCAAAAACATTATCAATTCCAGGCAAGGGACACCGACGATGACATCCTCTTTCCCCCTCACAATATCTCCCCTTTACTTCGTAAGGCGAGATAATAAGTGACATGCAAAATGCTTCCGTTGATGCTGTTCTTCCCGTTCAACCCAGGTACATTCTAGTAGATAGACAAGAGACTGATGCCCCCAAACATCTCCCCTTGTTTATGGCCTTAGAATCATTCCTACTTCAGCAGATCATACAAATCGTGGGCCTATGCCAGCACATTCACATGTTAATAGCATCTCAATACCTAAGATAACAAGCTAACTGGTATGGGTTAGATGTTGAAATGTGGATCTATCAGTAAAATGGAGCTGTTCCATTCCAGTTAATATCTGCGCCAAACCACCTAGAAAAGGGAAGAAAAATTATAATATAAAGGTTAGGTTATTAAGCAGCAAACAACAGTTATATCAGTCCATCCATATACATTAAAAATTAAGGATTCATTCCGGATTGTTTTTGAGGAGGACCCTATGATATTTGCAGTTCCTGGATGAGAAACACTGCATACTAGGATGTTAAAAGTAATAAGAGCTATACCATTCTGTATAGTTTCACTATGGGTACATGTTTTAGAACTGGAGTACAAATCTGGAGTCCGAAAACTTAAATCACTCTAGTGTACATAGCTGTAAGCAGTACTGCCATCATGATCAGGGGTGTAAAGTTGTTACTACACATACGATACTGTGAAACAGAGCTTGGTTGACATGACTGCATCATTAGAGATGTAATCAAGACCATTGTCATGTTTTACAGAAGTTACATTCCAGAATATTACAAATAATATGTATAGCCCGAGGTAAATTATATGCCTTAACATAGGAAATATCAATCTTCCAATCAGAAAATATGTTTGAACTAAATATTTGTTGATTTCATATATCTCCGGAAAATGGTTACAATGGAGGGTGAATAGATCTTCAATGTATTTGTCAAAGCTGCATCATAGATCACATTGAAATATGGCAAATTACTATTCTGCATGGAGGAAGTATAGAGCAGCAGTCTATTTAAATGTAACCGTTTTATATCATATGCAAGACTCACTTTGTCAGAATACACCTCTCCAAGGCTGGTGACTTCTCTTCTTCATCTCTCCTCAACAAGGCAGTTTTCACTCTCCCACGCTTGTTAAACCTTGTGTCTACAAAGTTAATATTAAATGATGTTTTCCTTGCTACATGTATCATGTGAAAAGTAACTGGAAAATATTGAGCAACTTTGAATAAAGTCTTACATAACCAAAACATACAGTTTTCAGGTGCAGAGGAAGCAGGAGAATATTGTTTAGAAATGTTTAGACAACTTTAGAAACAGTCAACTTATAAATATTGTTAATGAAATAAACCCCAAATAGTGAAGCAAAGGATAGAAGTTGCATATGTTTGACCCTGCATTGACATTTGTAATCATTCCCAATCAATGTGCAGATTTAAATTTTGTGAATGGGGTACAAACTGGGAAAACATTTTCAATTCCATCTGCTGCCCCCCCCAACAAAAATAAACACCATGCCCATAAAATTTCAATTAACTTGTACAACCTAGTCAAGTGACAATTCAGGACTACTCACCCACAGTTATACAGGTTTGTTTGGTTTGACCAGTTAAGCCTGTGTAATAGTGCAGTGTAAATCTGTGTTCTACCCTCCAATGGCTGATCAGTTCTGGATTTGTGCTGAACAGCAATCCCATCATGCCATTCACCTTGGTCAGCCAAATGGGAAACTTAGGTGTTTTCAACATACTGCCAACCTAGGGAAGACAAATCAATGAACTGAACATGACATACATATTTTTACCAGTGGTATCATTTACCTCATATTCATTTTAGAATATCAACAAAATCAGATCCCCAGTATTAGTATTACTACATTAGTTGTATGTAAATAGAGAATATTTGCATGTATACATTTGAATATCACAAATATTTTTTTAATGAAGATGGAAGGATACCTCACGAGATGTGAATTATATTATTTCTATCTTGCATAATCATTTTGCCAGAGAACTATTCCTTGTCTCGTAACCATGGTAACTGGGATATCCATGGCCAATCAGAGAAGTTTACTATGAACAAAATAGGATTTATGAATAAAGTGGATAACCATGTGTATATAAAGATTAAACATTTATAAACAATGTTAGTATTTATTATCAAATCAAACCTGCTATAGTTGCCCTAATCCTCCTTTGAGATTCTGCTGTAGATTAAAAAATTCTCACCCTCTGGAGCCTCAGCCAATAGGTTACACTGCGCCTGCGCAAAAACGCACTTCCGCAAATCACTTTCTTCTATAAGCCTAAAGCGTGCTGCGTGCAAGGCCGAGAAGAGTACGGGGACGCTGGGTCGGGCAGTCAAGACTATAGCAGGTTTGATTTGACAATAAATACTAACATTGTTTATAAATGTTTAATATTTATGTCTCAAATCTACACCTGCTATAGTTGCCCACTACCAACAGTAGGAGGTGGGCCTCGGCTTTGTTGAAGTGTGCTGTAACCGCTGAGATGATCAGAGATACATGGAACCGTAAATTGAACCCTTCAGTGGACCCTGGGCCTAAGAGCACTGTAGGGGCTAAGGGGCAATTTCTAGTGAGACAGTAAGAACGGTATAGGGACCAAGGCTTCTGAACACGAATACTAGTGGAACCAACTGACCATGGTTGTGGTACATTAATTGAACCCGTCAGTGAACCCTGGGCCTAAGAGCACTGTAGGGGCTAAGGGGCAATTACTAGTCAGACGGTAAGAAGGGTATAAGGACCGGGGCTTCTGAACCCGAATACTAGGGTACCAACGGTTGCTCCAATCGCCAATTTCTTTCTATGAACTTTTCTTGAATGTCCGACACTAGATTTACCTAGAAAAAATAAATACATTTATACTCACTGTATTTACTAGTGTCGGGGTCTTGATAGCTGACTTGGCTGGTATTGGCGATTACCGATATGCCGTGACTCTTAACCATCTTGAAGACTGGTCGGTCGGCTTGAGATCGGTACTGCCCCCCCCCCCCCCTTTTTCCTTTGAAGACTAGGCGACTACATGTTGGGCAGCAGCGAGCGGCCCTAACATGGTCAGGTTGTCTGTTTGTACTGACAAGTCTCTCAGATAGAAATCTGTAAACGTGGAATTGGCACTCCAAGCACAGGTATGGACAATGTCATCCAGCGATACGTTCTTCCATAAAGGCCATGATGATGCGATGGCTCGTATTTCATGAGAAGATGCAGAGGCTAGCAGTGGGGGCATAGAGGGATAGTTCGTATGTCCATTTAATGGTCTTGCTCAACCAAGAGGCCACCGTATTCTTGGTAATGTCTTGAGTAGCTCTTGGGAGAAGAGAGAGTAGTAGTAGTCGACGAGAACCTCTGATAGGATCGGTACGGCTGAGGTAGTGACGTATTGCTCATACTGGACACAGTAAAATGTCGTTATCAAGTCCTTGAACAAAATCTGATAATGCAGGGATGGAATACAGACGTTGAGCACAAGGTCCTTGTCGTACAGTCTCATTTTTGGCGATGAACTCAGGAACAGGGCGGAAGGATATGCGTGACCATGCAGTCTGCCGTCCAAGTCATCGATTTTCTTTCCAAGGCATGAAGCTCGGATACTCAAGACGCCAGGGCGGAGGCTGCTAGGAAGGCAGTCTTGTAGGAAACAGCTTTCATCGAGGCTGACTCTAATGGTTCAAATGGTGGGCGAAGGAATGCGCTGAGAACCACTCCAATGTCCCACTTTGGTAATAGTTTCCGGGAACGACGGGACTGTAGTGCACAGGCATGTAGAAGAGCAGAGATATTGGGGTCCAGGCTAATGTCGATGCCAGCAGATAACCGTAGAACCCGGGCCAAGGCTGATAGTGCTGCTTTTGTATTTCTTATCTCGGTGCAGGTGAAGAAGAAATTCCGCCACTATAGGAAGAGAGGCAGTGTCGGGATCGGAGCCTCGCTGTCGACACCATGAGACGAAACATTTCCACTTAGCCTGGTAAAGGTGTGATGTGGACGGTCGGTTTGATGAAACCATCGTCTCTGCAACTTCTGCTGAAAATCCTTGCTCTGTGAGGTTATTCTGGATAATCTGCAGACGTGTACACTTCAGACCAGCTGAAAGGTTAGTGTTAGCGCACCAACGGCGCGCAAACGAAGTGCGCCAACACAAAGGTATAGCGCGCCAATGCTCATGATTATCGGCTGGCCATTGTTCTAACTCTGTTGAATGTAGTCCGTCGACATGATTGAACACAGGCCGCGCGATATCAGCATGGTCAAACAATGGCTGGAAGCGAGCTGCAGGAGTATTAGAGCCCGCTAGTGAGGTCTTTGTTAGCGAGCGATCGTTCACACGAGAGAGCTCAAGAAAATCAGTTGGGAGTCCAGGTGGCGTTTATCGGCACGAAGCTAACTGTTTGCACAGAATGTCTGCCTGTAATTCATACCTATTAAATAACATCAGGTATATCTTAAATCCATTTCCTTTTACAAATGTTTAGATGGAATGCAAATACGCTTGGATCGAGGTCCACCGGTAACACAATTTGATCCCACGTGTCCAGACGAACTTTGGTACAAGTGTTGGATGCTGTCTGAACATGCTTAATATAGCCCCGCGCGACCAGTTTGATCCCACGTGGCTTTTCGCCGGAAAATGAGAACACGTGTTTGAAATCTTGCAACATATTACTGTGCAGAAGTTATATTTTACTGAACCGACAGTATGATTTGGTAGGAAGAAGACAGACTGATGGGAAAATCTTTCACTTTAAGTTATAATCCATATTACTATGAAAACAGTACAGTCGACGGCAGTTCAATACGATTTCACTTGAGTACATGTACGTATATCATCGCAGGTTATTCATGCACAAATACATGAATGTACACGTTTAAAGTCTGCGGCGTATTCGTTTTGATCAAATGATAGATGAAACGAATTAGTATGAGGACAATCCGTCTGGGATTAATCTGTTATTATTTTGTTGTTTTTGTTATGTTATGTTATGTAATGTTTATACATCCCGCTATGTTGATAGGACATGTTGACGTCAGGGTTTTCTTGCGGCGCAATCCTGGTGTAAATTCACGACGAAAAGTATGTTTTGCCGATAGTAAGTGAGATATTCAGTAAGACCAGGTAGAGTGATTTCTGTAATGAGAGACGAGGTGAGAATGGTAAAACGAACAGTGGACCCACATTATTTATGGCTGAAATCCCTCCCTCCATCCCCGACATCAAGACCTACATTTCATATGTGTTAATGTATACTTCCTGTCGAACAGCATAATGGATGTTATATTGTCAGCAAGAAAACAACACTGTAAAGATTAATCATCTCATTAAGTTTGGCGTAAACAAGTGGAGAATATAAACATAACAGTGCATTCTCTCTCTGACGGGGTAAAGCGATATCCCGCTTTCGTCCAACAAAATGCGCGTCTGTGTCTCGTTTGAAAAGAAATGAAATGGCATTAACTTATTGTTTAGGTAGAAATCTCTGTTATTGTTTCGTTTTTGTTATTTAGCTGGAACGATGGATGTGTGGGCCATAAATACTTGTTAATTCTTATTTCCTCATCGGAAGTTATATATGATTTCGTGTGCAACCTTTAACAGTCGGGCGGTAACGAATAAAGAGCATATACAAGCATTTGTCATTCTCTGTAAGGGGCTAATTGATCTTTTGAGTTTCTGTGTATATTTTGGTTAGGCGGTTGTAACAAGACAAGCCAAAGAGACAACTAGTCTGACCGAGCACTGCATGTTGCCCCGATTATGACCTCGACTCGCCCGTGTGTCTGAATTTATACGAAGCTGTATTCATTTGAAATGTTACGTTCAACCGTTTTACTGGCCGTTCTGAAAGAGGAGGCGGCCTTCGCAATTTGCACACACCAACGTTTTATGAATTTTGATAATATATTTAGGCATACTTCAAGCTATCTTTGGCGAAACTTTTTGTTAATGAAGATTATTCGTAGTCTCAACCGAATGTTCACAAGACGGCCGAGTTTCCTTGGACTGCAAACAAAAAATGATAGATAATCATTTACAGCATTCTTATTGAAGAAGTCAAATCTTCTATATATTTTTTTAATTACTTAGCCAGTAATTTAAACTGTAGAATAGATTGTGTTCTTGCTGTACACCGCCAGAGGGGAATTCTTTGAAAACAATTCAGTTTTAAGCGGTGACGGCTGTTAGCGCACAATCCGGCAAGCGCGCCAACGGGGAGCCTTTGTTTACCGCCAACATGCTCACAATGGTTCAGTGGTTTGACCGGACTATATTCTACCGGCGTGTGGCGGAAGGGTCACATCATGGGGGGTGTAATAAGTCTTGGTGATTAGGCCAGCACGTTGGCACGCCATCGGTGCGTAAACGCTGTTCACTAATTGGAAGATTAAGCTGATCTGAACTGTAGGTTGAGCCACTGAGGGTTGTGATGGAGTATCCCGCTGGGTTGGCTTAACAGGTTGGCCCATACTGGTAGGCGACGTGGAGGGGCGGTGAGAAGAGGAATCAGAGCCAGAAACCACGGTCGACGAGGCCACCACGGAACGACGAGAAGAATGATGCAGTCGTGTTGAACAATGTTCTGAAGTACTTCCTGCAGTAAGGCAATGGCATGGGTAGGCATATGCAAGGAAGTTGTCCCAGTTGATCGATAGGGCATTGATGGCGTATGCTCGAGGGTCCAGAACCGGGCCGACGAAAAGGGGAAGCTGTGCATTGTTCCTCATCGCAAATAGGTCGATCAGAGGGTTCTCCCAGATGTTGATGATATGTCGGAAGATCTCTGGGTGCAGTTGCCATTCCATCTGTAGTACCGTGTCAGGACGAGATAGGCGATCTGCTAATACATTGAGCCGGCCTGGAACATGACGAGCACGTATGTGGCAGTGATGTTGCATCGCCCAGTGGTAGAGGGTCCAAACCATACAGAATATTGGGTAGGATCTGGTGGTACCCATCTTGTTGATATGAGCAATGACAGTTGAATTGTCTGTTGTGATAAGAGACGAATTCTCCAGTAGATGACTCCACTGCTGGACTGCACAGATGACAGCTTTCATTTCCAAGAGGTTGATATGAAGTTTGGCAATCGCTGTTGACCATCTGCCGGACATTTCTAGATCGTCTAGATGGGCTCCCCAACCTGTCTCGGATGCATCGGTGTAGAGATGGTATCGAGGAACTGGTGGTACAAACGGTACTCCCCGCATGACATTGTAACGGGATTGCCACCAAACCAGATGTGGGTGTAGTGACGTCAACAACGGAACTAGTGGTTTGAGATTTGAAGTTTGAAGATACTGATGCAAGTGGTATTGCAGAGGACGAACTTGGAGACGGCCATAGTGAGTGAGGTCTTGAGCGGATGTGACCAGACCCACCAGTCTCTGTCATGACTTGAGGGGTTGTGTGGGCGAGGTCAAGAATACTCGAACCATCGACTGAATGTTGGTCAAACGGTCTTCCGGGGGTCGTGCCAACTGTTGAAGTGTGTCGAATACTGCCCCGATGAACTGACGGCATTGAGCCGGTTCCAACTCTGACTTCTGAGGATGAGGAATGAAGTCGAGATGTTGAAGGATGAGTAAAACGAATCGTATCTGAGCGTTGAGTAGAGAATTGTCCTGAGCCCAGATGAAAATGTTGTCTATGTAAACTTCTATGTGAATGCCCCGTAAATGCAGGAACGCTATGGCTGGTGCTGTGATGCGGGTGAAAAGCCATGGTGCGATGTTGACTCGAAACGGAAGCACCTGCCACTCGAAACGACGACCGGCGACGGTGAAGCGTAGGTTTCGACGGTGTCGAGGATGAATGGGTATGTGCAGATAAGTGCCTTGTAGATCGATGGAGGCCAGCCAATCCCTGTGATGTAGACGGGCCCGGATCGATGAAATCGACGTCATCTTGAAATGCGGAGGTGGTGACAGGTACAGCTTGTTGAGACATCTCAGGTCGATAATCATACGCATCTGGTCGGAATTCTTTTTCGGAACAAGGAAAACACGGCTGTAGAACCCGACTGTGTTCTCGGCCTGAGGTAACTCTCTGACTGCACCTTTTGTGATGAGAGTGGTGATGGATGAGAGAAGTGTCTGAACGTGTCCTGAAGGAACTGGTAGCAGTGATGGACGAGGACGGGATATGAGCACGGGATGATCCTGGAAGGTGAAGCGAAATCCCTCTCTTAATGTCCTTAGAATCCATACATTGTCTGTAATGAGCTGCCAGTTTTCCCAGAAATGCTGCAGACGACCTCCGACGACAGGATGAGTGAAATGACGGAAGGCGGGCAGACGAAAGGAATGAGTACTGTCACTTGTTGGAGGCACCTCTGCCTCTGCCTCTACCTCTGGAAGCTCCACATCGACGTCCACGCGTAGCTGAAGGTTTGGCAAAGGGACGAAAATTATCCGAAGTAGTCTCCCGTGAAGTTGTCTTCTGAGCTGCACCTCGATTCCTCTGATTAGATGCAGTAGGAGCTGAGCGACGAGAAGCAGCGGCCAAAAGTCTAGATGTTCTCTCTTCCCGAACCTCAGGCATGATAGACTGAATTGCGTTGTTGAACACAAACTTGGAATTCAACGGCTGACGGATCAAGGTGTTTTGAGCAGATACTGGAACTTCAGCTTTAGTATTACGTAAGATTGCCTTGCGCTGAGATTGAAGAAGGTCAGCATACGAGAAGGCGGAAGCCTCGATCACATGGCAATTAGTCTTGTTCAGTGTATAAAAACATCCCCGTAGGTAGGCTTGATGATCGGAAGACAGAATATCACCCTCCGGTTGATGTATCGATGGGTCAAATACTAGACGAGATGCATTGGACAGGAACCAATCAGTATAAGACGTAATCCGTTGAATGGCGATAAACATCTCTTGAAAACGTTCCACTTCCTTGGCTGTAAGTGAGGTGGTAATTTTTGTAGTTTTCACGATTTGGTCTAAGTTCAAATCCAACATGGGGGGTTTGACTGGAAGTACGCCGTCGTGCATCCTATAGAAAGAAAACTTGGGTTTCTGCAACTTATCCTGTTCTTGAAGCTGATTGTTGAGGTTAACCATTGTGGGGACCCATGCTGGAGATGGCGCACATGAAGTGGGAGCTTTTGCTACTACCGGTAAGGCCGGAACGACGATGGACACCATAGACACCGGTTCACGTCTAGTCCTAGACGTTGAAGAGGAAATAGTAGGCTCCGGCATCTCAGGGACAAGGGCCATCAGGGCCGCCATCTTGTCCGTAAACGGTAAATCTCCCTCCTTTGGTGTTGATTTCTGTATACGAGATGAGGATGTCGATGAAGATCGGCGATCAGGAGATGTATAACAAAAATCTCGCAGAGTAGAAGCGTTGGTAGCCAACAATCTATCAAGTGGGTGGCATGGTCGATCAGCGTTGTTCGCAGCTGAAGACCCATGCGTGGATGCCTGATGACGTAATGACCGAGATCGGCGTCGTGAAGAAATGGACTGACGATGTGAAGATGAAGACGAACGTCGTGAACCCCGATGTCGACGAGAAGAGTTGGATCGACAGCGTAAAGGTGACGGAGAACGTCGTGAATTTCTATGTCGAAGTGCAGGTGATCGAGTCTGACGATGTGGAGAACGAGATCGTTGAGTCAAACCTGGATCACGGTGTACTGGTGTGTGAAGACGACGTGGCAGAGTAGGCATGGTGCGCTGTGGTTCACGAGACCGGTGTAGACTTAGACGGGGTGGTGAACGGGAACGACGTTGATACCTATCGGGTCGCGGTGTCCACAATAATAGAAGACACAGTAGGCTGTTGTTCTTCGCTAACAAAAGGCAGGTTTGGCTCAGTGGTCTTTCTCTTCCCTTTGTTTCCCACTGCTTTTGTTGTACGTAAAGCAGTGGGGGCTGATTGCGTAACTGGTATACCCGATAACAGCTGGCCAGGTAGGTTTCCAACACGTATAGTGCCGCTTGGGGGAATTACAGGTGATAATGGCGACGAAGAATCTGGCATGTCTTCATTTATATTTCTATCCACTTTGAGATAAATTTCAGCTTGTTGCCTGTCGCTGGGTGCCAATTCCTCATCTACTGCGGCCTGCAGTAAGTAACTCCGTCTGGCCTGTGCATAGTCGTACCAGGCTTGGTCTGGCCAAGCAATACAATCAAGGCACAAATATGCGTCTTACAGGAAAAACAAAGAGAATGTAAATCCAAACTTGAGCAAGTTTGTCTGCAAGATGTGCAGCGCTTAGTATTCCTAGTTGTTTTAGACATTGTTTTACAATGCTGTATACTAGAGCTAGACTGATTTTCCCTAACAAGATACGTAAAAAAAAATCAAAATCTAATTCTTAGCAGAGCATTTCTCTAAACACGTCAGCACGCTGTGCTGTAGGAAGAAAAGTGATTTGGGGAAGTGCGTTTTGGGCGCAGGCGCAGTGTAACCTATTGGCTGAGGCTCCAGAGGGTGAGAATTTTTTAATCTACAGCAGAATCTCAAATGAGGATTAGGGCAACTATAGCAGGTGTAGATTTGAGACATAAATTCAGTGGTTACATTGTATTAAAACAGCCAGTGTGCGTGACAAAGAGTTTGTGCTGTAAATCTTGAAAAACATGTGTGAAAGTTCAAATTTTCAGCATCGAGTTATTCTGAAAGCAGTTTGTAGATTTACTATCTAAATACTATTCAGAATATTGTATCTGTGTGTTGTTTCTACCATGACACGCACCGCTGACAGAAAATCATTGCCGAACAGTGTCTTTGGAAAGAAGGAGAGTAGTACCACATGCTAACTGGCATGATGTCATAGCTATAATTCATGGCACTTAAATAATAAAAGTGTTATTTAAAGATGTAATCAGCCTCAAATCTGGTCTGAAATTGATGTCTCTCAAACTCAGCGAAAGTGACATATGTTACAACAGGTACAAAATGAGACACATTTGACCACAAACAACTAAACTTGTTTCAACCGTTCACGAGAAAATAGAAAGAATTGATCTTTAATAATAAACAGCATGGCATGCCGTTTATTTTTTCACGGCCGTGTCAACACGTGTGGTGCATTCTACCAACGTATGCAATGCGACATTACCGAACCATAGGCACGAGGCATGACATTATCCCAGAGCTGCAGCTGTGCAGCATTCAGATTCGTGAGCGTCGCTACAACACATACTCAATGGCCAAACAGAAAACCTGTCGAAGCGGGCAGCGTTTCAAATTTCTCTGACAACATATTTTTGCATTCCTTGTATATGGCGATCCCACTATCATCAAATATAATACATATGATGCTTTAGTAATCTTCCCCTCTGAAAAAACGCATAGGGGAGAGTTTACGAAATCTATCCATTTTGAGGCTGATTACATCTTTAACTGCAATGACATATCACTATTACGAGTGCAAACAATTCTTATTATTCATTGCTAAATAAAGAAAACAGCAAAGCAGCTCTTCAGAGTGATTTCATAGTCAGTGACATACATGTGTTGATAAACTTTGTTCCAAGTCCTTTCTTTTTTGTGTATCCTTTGAAATGTGTCACTCATGCACAATACTTCTGATAGTCCTCAGTATGTGTCACACTTGCGTTATACTTCTCGGATAGTCCTCAATATCTGCCACACATGCCATACTGATATTGTCCTCAATATGTGCCACACATGCAATACTGATATTGTCCTGAATATGTGTCACACATGCAATACTGATATTGTCCTGAATATGTGTCACACATGCAATACTGATATTGTCCTGAATATGTGTCACACATGCAATACTGATATTGTCCTCAATATATGTCACACATGTGTAATACTCATATAGTCCTTGATATGTCACACAATATGCAATACTCATGACATACAGTCCTTAATATGTGTCACATATATGTAATACTCGTATAGCCTTCAATATCTGTCACACGTGTGCAATACTTTTTGTATACTTTCAGTGTCTGGTCCCTACTATCCTTGTTGCTCTGACATGTCTGATATCAATGTGCTCACACATGCTCTCATAAATCAATATGGCATGTATGGATATGATAGAGGGTGAACAGAAAACATTCATAGGATCTGGTATGCACAGTTCATAGTGGAGAGTGTCTCACCTGTGTCCTGCTATCTGCAGTCTCCCCTTTGTCAAAATACAGGTAACCCACACGACTCCTTTCTTCTACACCCTTGTGAGGTCTGGACTGGAAATGTGTAAAATATCAACTGAAAGATACATGTGATGACAGTATTTTGACAAGACATAGTGGATAAATACATAGGAGAATCCACCTGGGATTCCAGCAACAATTAAATCAAATTTGAACTGAAACTACACAGTCCCTAGATATAGAGCTGACTGATATATGGCAAAACTTCACGCGTCTTGCCAATTTGCCCAGAGATTTTCACCTCAACCCAGCTGTATATACTGGTATATTCTCTTATGATGCTGTGTATCAAAACATGCCAAAACTCGTGAATAGTTTCTTAGATTTACAGAGTTGAACAGTACACGTATTTGCAAATTCTTGGTCTGGCATAGTATTAACATGAGACACCAGAGGTGCTGCAACCCCTCAGCCCCTGAACAGTTCGGCCCAAGCAACATCTCGTGGCATGGTATATACATACCAAATTCGAAAAGAATCTGATGAAAGGTTCTTAAGTTATTGCCTGGGAATGCATATAGGATTTTACCACCAGGTGGGAAATGCAATCCCAGGCAACACCTCATGGCATGATATATGCATACCAAATTTGAGAAGAATCTGCTGAACGGTTCTCAAGTTATTGTCCAGAAATGAATTTCAGGCGGCCGAACAGATGGATGCACGGACACACAGATGGACGGACAGATGGACAATCGGAATCCAGTATACCCCCTACTATGTATGGCAGGGTGCGAAATAGAAAATAAATTTAGGTTGCCCAAGGGCAACTAGCTCAGCAATTTCAGGTTGCCCGGATGAATTGTGGGTTGCCCTTGACTATTGTTAAAATTTTACTTAAAACTGAATGAATAACAAGGGTTATGTGTAACCCGGCAGCTCGCCTTTTGGGTATTCAATAACATGCAGCTTCACAAAAAGATCGAGCCCTTCAGGTTGCACATCACTGGCAATGACAATACATATTGCAATAAAAATTTGACTTCTTCGTCAGTGATGTTGAAGTTGGATTGAAACATGAACTATATTATAAAACTTGAAATAAAGATTACCTTTTTTTCCAAAAGTAAGCTTATACATGTCATTATGAATACATGTACAATTGAAATTTTGTCTGAGATGTGGGTGTGAAATGCCTGGACAAATATGGTTCGTGCAAAAGCTTGAGGTTAAATCATGATGAGGAATGGGATTCGATACCAAAATTGAAGGAAATGGTGTTCTTCATTAAAGGCGACACAAAATTCCAAACCACCAGGGGTTAATATTTAATATTGTACTTCTGAAATGAAATAATGTCATTAAACTATTAGTACCGTAATTACTATAAAGGAATATATTGTAGTTGATTTGACGTGTTTGTGTATATGTAACCGTAACAGGTCGGTGTAAGAACGCATTGTTGAGGCTTTTGTTGAGGCTTTTGTGCAGCTGAAAAGGGTCACGTCTAGACGCATTGTTGAGCTCAGACAGGCTATTGTAGGCTCTGTCTTGTGCGTATTCTTAATAGTAATAGTATAACTATTCGCCTACCTAATAGGTTAGTATCACATATAAGAGATATATGCAGCTTCGCAAAAAGATCGAGCCCTTAAGGATGGCACATCATTTGAGGTTGCACATCATTGGCAATGCACATCATTTAAAATTTATTAAGAAATATGATTTTTATATTTAGTGATATTGAGGTTGGATTGAAGGAGGAACTATATTATATAACTACCAATAAAGATTACATTTTTTCCAAAAGTAAGCCTACACATCCCATTGCATAGATCTGATGAATACAGGTTCATGTATACATGTAGTTAGGAACAATAGGTGTGCAATTTTGAGCACGTTCTTGGTGTAACTTTGTGTGATGATATGTGAACAAACAAAGCTAATAACAGTGCAATATGAATAGTAGGACTAAATCTATCATTTCCAACAGGCAATGGGACACTTGCACTGTGGTAAACCTTCACATTTGTATGCAAATAAAAGAACGCAATGATAACTGTCATGACTGTGTCCAATCATACTGTAATGCTCCATAATAATGTGCACGGGTAAAGACTGAGCTCACAAACTGATTCAAACTCACTTTTAATTAATATAGTAAGTTAAATGTGTGGACACAGATATGGTTGTACAAAAGCTTCAGGGTCAACGAGAATTTGATAAAATTTTAGGAAATGGTGTCCTTCATTTAAGGCGACACGAAATTAAAAACTAACAGGGGTTCGGTACTGCGGGATTCCCCCGCCAGTTATTTTGATATTGTACTTCTGAAATAAAATAATGTCAAAAACTATTAGTAAATACTATAAAGGAATATACTGTATGTGATTTGGTATGTATGACTGTGTATACAATGTACACTGCATCTCGTGCCTAATAAGAAGTCAAAATTATTTTAAGTCCAGCCGAAACAGAAAAGATTAACCCAGAAAACTTTCTAAGTCCAGCCTAAACATAAAAGTCTAACCGGACACCAACACCGACACTGCCACTTTCCCCCTCTCTCTCCCAATACCTCGCCTACTTCGTATACGGCGAGCTAAAAAGGATTAACACCAACAATAGTATTGTTTGCATTTGCTTGTTCTATAATTGCACTTTATTATGACAAGTCCACTATCACTGGAATTCCCTGTTCGTCTCAAACAGATTGATATGAAAATAACTTTAACAAAACAGTCATTTGCATGATAACAATTTACACATCAAAGTATATTCTTTCTCTGTGTTCTTTAATTCTGAACATATCTTAAGGGGAATTAGGACTTGTGACATTTTTGAAATTTGGATCCCTTTGAAATTTGATCCCTTGGATCATGCGGTACGAGTCGGCATGCTACTTCTTCGTGTTTGACATATGTTTTTGAAAGCTGTGTAACTATAGTTTGTCTACAGATGTTTTTCCATCTACATGTATGCTTGATCATCAAATTTTATATCAGATATCAAATCGAAAGTACATGTAATTATCCTAATAATATTTCTTAGAGAAAAGCCTGATTGGAAATATATGCTAAGAACAGGTTTAATTGTTCATAATTCCTAGATATCTATTGTGGCTATCAAACAGATCATGCATTTTACTATTTAGCTATTCCAGTGTGACTGTTATGAAAGCAGCTTGAATAATTCTATGAGTAAATAGGATATCTTGTTCAGTTATTCTCTGGAAGTATAGCATTGCCCCGTATTCCACCCAATGACCTTTCAAATATTAGCAGTAAGAATTTGTTGGCTTGTGGATTTTAATACAATACATTGTGACAGGCCAGAGAAAAATTTCCCCATTGCGTAAATAGCAAATTCTAAATTTACCGGAGGTGGAAATTTCACTATCCATACGTGGATCTGAAAATGTGAACATGTTAAGTGAACAACGAGAAATATACAGGGTCTTGTACCGCTATATGAGTGATGAGATTAAAACAATAATAATAATAAACGTGTTTTTGGGCAAATTACAACGACTCAAATCCATATGAGCTACCGGTAACATTATATTTTATGCAGGTCTATGTGCAATGTTCGTATCTCAAACCGGCGGAATTTCCATAAAATAGTACCGTGTACCGCCCGATATGAAAGAGAATATGGTTCATGAATCACAGCTTTTAATTGTTTTTCTCATGTGTTTATTCATTATGACGGTCTGCATTCCCTAAACAAAGATCGATCTCGCTCTGTGGTAGAGCAGTCCCGTATGGCGAGGCCATGCTTCGCCTCGTGACCGCCTGAGTGGGGAAGAACGAACTGTCCACCATGATCTCTATGGAAACGTGCGCGAGAGTGAGCGTGAACCTGTGAGAGTCAGTGTGAACCTGCGAGAGTCAGCGGGATTAGCTCCAGAAAAATGGCGGCGCCCAGTTCACGCAACTTTCAGGAATAAACTTCTTGTCTTTGACAGGTTTTATTGTCGATGAACGTTTTTTAGCAAACGGTTTCATCAGTTCAAGTCAATTTTTGCGAGTTCTAGGTAACATCGCTGCAGATCGTTGTTCTTATCATTTTTTTAGCACCGAAAGCGTGGTTGCCCACCGGGCTACCATGTCGTGGTGTCAGGTAGCCCGACGGATTTTTATGTTGCCCCGGGCAATCTGGCAAATGGCTATTTCGCACCCTGTATGGGGGTATATATATTGGTAAATTGATAAAGTGGTGATCTTATTGACCTGGCCTGAAACTAAATGTTGGATGGGGCTTTTATCCATAGTATTTGGATGGGGCTTTTGTGCAAATCCCAAAGGGAATGCTGTATTGTTTTCATATTGTTCATCATTTTCATAGAATAGCTATCATTTATCGGGGATGAGGACACATTTGTTGTTGATGTAATACAATTTAATGTTGTTGTACATGTAATACAAATTGCTTTCGTTATCAAGTAGGATAGATTCATTTCCTGCATCCTAATACATACATTTACTCAGAAGATATAGCAAGTGAACATTGGCTTTATTCAGCATATCATTCAAAAATAAAGCCTCTGTATACTATAAATGTAGATCAATATGGTTCACTGCTGATAGTGGCAAAAATGGATACCAAACTACTATTTATAAGTGTTCCCAAGACGTGGAAATTTCACAAATTACAACTGAAGCAAATTAAAGCGAACTGAGTAAATGGTAATTCACAAGCAGAATCAGTTGTGGAGATTTAAATTGTAGATTTAAACTTGCACTACATGTACATTTTCCAGTACATTATAGAACTCAATTCTCTATGATGTGGTTATCTCCCCTGTCCACTACATGTAGTTGTTTCAGTGCATGTAATATGTAGATTTATGAGATCAGGTAGAATGCTTGCAACATTCCATGAATATTTTGGAAGAAGAATTGAAGAAAACATTTCTAAATCCAGGGAAATTATCATGTACGGGTAAATGCTTTGACCACCACTAGATTTTAGAAACTTACCACAAGAAAGCCCATAATCCATAATGTTGGAATTAAACCAGCATACAGAGGACAGAAAAGTGGACGGGCAGACAGACGAGGACCTGACCAACGAAACATACAAAAGGCACATCTACAGATTACATTCTATATTGGAGAGAAGTTTCGTCGACTTGCCTTCAGTAGATCTCAAGATATGGGAGTTCGGGAGAAAAGAGGACGGACAGATGGACAGACAGACGGACCGACGGGGTGATGACAATACCCCTTAGCCCAATCGGGCTGAGGGGTAAAAAGCAGTGCCTGCATCATCAACCCCACAGCAAAATAATCATATAAAAAGTGTAACATTGTTATTTCAAGTATGTGCACATAAATCCACAGCTGTATGACTTCTAAAGTGTCACAATAAGTACCATGAGTTGACCGTCTTCATTATAGAGGGAGGTGCCGTTGTGGAGGAAGCGAACCGCCCTGCCTGTCAGTAGGAGATTAATCAAGGCAGTACCACACTCTTCCATATCAGTCAGCAGTTTCTCCTTACTCTCCTCCTCCACACCCATGTCCCGACGCAATCTGTACATAATGAACATAATATATAAATTACCCACACCAAGTCAAGGTTAAGCGATAAGAGGCTTTTAATGGAGGAACGTTTGTCTGAGGACACATTAGCGAATACATGTACATGCATAGTCATGAATACAATACATAATGCTTATCAGATTCATGCATAATCAAGTTCATATGAGGAAGCAGTAGTTAGCGTATACATGACAAATTTGAATATTCATGCTGGTTATATACATGTGTAAATACAGAAACAAAGAAGCATGCATTTAGTATATCAAGCGACATGCGGTTACAGAATTCAAGTCATGCAGTAAATGAATACATGTACAATAATATATTAACAGTGACATATGTAAATATTCTGTATAAACAATAGCCCACGTAGAATCATCAAACAACATTTATGAATCGGTGGGCGGGCGGGAATTTTCAAAACCATGTATCCTGTCCTAGACAAACGAACTTCGAGTGAGATAGAACACCAAAACACCTGAATATGAAGGCCGCCAGCTTGGGTGGCGCGAAAAATAGGGGTGAACAGAATTCACCGGACCACCTGGTGAGTTGTAATTAAGCATTTTGGAGATCCAAAATAAGCCAATTACCCACACCAAGTCAAGGTTAAGCGATAAGAGGCTTTTAATGGAGGAACGTTTGTCTGAGGACACATTAGCGAATACATGTACATGCATAGTCATGAATACAATACATAATGCTTATCAGATTCATGCATAATCAAGTTCATATGAGGAAGCAGTAGTTAGCGTATACATGACAAATTTGAATATTCATGCTGGTTATATACATGTGTAAATACAGAAACAAAGAAGCATGCATTTAGTATTTCAAGCGACATGCGGTTACAGAATTCAAGTCATGCAGTAAATGAATACATGTACAATAATATATTAACAGTGACATATGTAAATATTCTGTATAAACAATAGCCCACCAAGCCGCAGGCCCCCCAAAACAGAGACTGACGAAACTATAACCGTGGCTATAAGGATAAGGGATCTCATTAGCTGAGATGCCAAGACCTTTTCATCAAGCCACAGCTCCAAATAGCTCTTGTAGAAACGTGCCGATCTATATGATTCGATTAACAAGATATACCCTACATTTGTACAGAGACACGAATCAGACTAAAATTGTTTCTCTTAATCTACAAAACATCCTGCTATACTCCGCAGTTTAGGCAAACTTGCATCGGAGTGCTTGAAACCTGTAAGATTTGTTAGAGAAAATGCCACGAAAAACAGGATTAGACCCTTCTAATAAAGGATAGAATTCAAGAAGCGACGTAGGGGTAATAGGAAGGGCTCTTGAGGCTTGTGCCAACCCTCTCAACAATAAGCAAAGTTCAACGGAACTAAATCAGGGTAAGGAATATCGAGAAGCAGGTGCAATAACTACACGCCACATAAAAAGAAACCGCCCTGACCTCAAATACATAAGAGGCGGCAACGAAACATATTTCTCTGCAGGAATAGAAGTTTGGTTTAACCCGATTTAACACAGTCACAGTAAATTCGTACCCATTTCTCCCTTAAAAGGGGATCCCATCAAATCAAACAAACCATCACGCTAACTTCGCTAAGTCATGTAAGTAGCTCTAACGCATAAATGCTCAACAGCCTGACTTCTGCTTCTGGGAATGAAGACCTTACCAAATAGAAAAATTAGATATATTATTTGATCACTTCATCAACACTGCTGATATTTCTCAACAGATTACTCGACATTGAAATTGAATTGAAAAACCATGTATCCTGTCCTAGACAAACGAACTTCGAGTGAGATAGAACACCAAAACACCTGAATATAAAGGCCGCCAGCTTGGGTGGCGCGAAAAATAGGGGTGAACAGAATTCACCGGACCACCTGGTGAGTTGTAATTAAGCATTTTGGAGATCCAAAATAAGCCCATGTAAACCTCTCATACTTCTGCAACTTGTTAAAGCATTATACAATTTTAATCTAGCATCTTTGGGACACAACTGGGTTATGGATTGCAAAAAATACTGAATAACCCTTGAAACTACAACATAGCAATATTACTGAACATATTTGTTCATGGGCAATAACCTCTAGGTGAAATTCTCTGGACAGTATGACACCGTATAAACTTACTGGTGAAATCAGTAAGAGACAGTAGAAGAGTGAATACACTAAACTTACTGGTGAAATCCTCTGGACAGTACGAGACTGTATAGAAAGAGTATACATCCATGGTGAAGCTCGCTCTCGAACTGAAATAATTGGTGAAAAATGATCAATCAAAACAATATCAAAAAATTCCTTTTCCAATATCTCCATCCACTAGATGATCTGTAAGCAGAGAATCAGTGTGTCATATGAGAAATATACATCTTACACTGGAGCTTGACAAATCCACTGAATAGTTACAAACTATGTACAAAATTACTTGACCAATCCACTGGATAGTTACAAACTATGTACAAGATTACTTGACCAATCCACTGGATAGTTACAAACCATGTACAAAATAACCACCATTCCACTGGCTAGTTACAAGCATGTTAAAGATTACTCTACCAATCAACTGGCTAGTTAATAAAACATGTACAAGATTACTCTACCAATCCACTGGCTAGTTACAAATCATATGCAAGATTACTCCACCAATCCACTGGATAGTTACAAACCATGTACAAGATTACTTGACCAATCCATTGCAACCATGTACAAGATAACTCTGCCAAGCTGGCTAGTTACAAGCATGTTCAAGATTACTATATACCAATCCACTTGCTAGTTAATAAAGCATGTACAAGATTACTCTACCAATCCACTGGCTAGTTACAAACCATGTACAAGATTACTTTTCCAATAGACTCTCTACTTACAAATCATGTACAAGATTTACTCTACCAATCCACTGGCTAGTTACAAACCATATACAAGATTACTTTACCAATTGACCAGCTACTCACAAACCATGTACAAGATTTGCTCGCTGCAGTATCTACATCAAATGAACTGAGATAGATGGCTGCAGTTCAAACATGCCTAGCTGGGATATTCGGCCAAAACATGGTGTGAAATGCATTGTTATTCACAGATTCTTCTCACAATATTTGGTGTTGATGCACAGGTTGCTCATAGCTACAGAGTAAGATGTATGTTTGCAATATCACCCAAGTTTACTCAGATCATTTTATGTCACCTTGCAAAGATTTCTGTGAAATATCTTTAGGTTATACAGTACAAGGCAGAAATATCTTGCTCATAAACGCGAGTGAAAAAAATCATTTTCGCGGCTATAATTTATTAATCGCAGCCGGAAAACTCGCCTAAATCGCGCAAAAACAAAAGCATAATCTCGACTGAAACGCGTCGACCGTACGCCGTAACTGCATGACGCGATCAGAACAAGTCGCGTGTTGTAAATAAACGAGTTTCTTTGCTACTTGCCGATAGTCTCGCTTGTCAGCCTTGTATGCTCAGATAAATGCATGCGGGAGGATTTTTTTATGGACCGTGCTTTTTGAAGCAATATATTTGCATGTAGCTTGATTGATACCCCGCTAAATATATATATTTTCAGAAAGCCCATACTTTAATTAATCTGTCCTTCAAAATATCTGCCCTTTTGTTTCTACCTTAGAAAATAAAACAACCAACAAAACCTTTGATTTCGGCAACAATGAACATTACCTTGCGTCTATGTCCCAGCCAAACGATAATTTTCATAAAAAATCTCATCACGATTCGCTCAATTCAAGCGGACGATCGTGCTAAAATACCAGTACATCATCTCTGTGGGTTTTAATCCGACATATAAATCCCAGAAACCCTTTATTTCCATTGTGAATCCAACAGTCGGCTCGCTAAAGTTTCCAACTAAGGCATTTTCTATGCGATAAATTCACTCGGCACTGAAGACCGACGTACAGACGGACAGCCGGCCAATCGCTGCGATTGTCTCACAGACTTTCCTACGATGACCTCATTCTCAACTAATCAGCTTCGCGGTATTAACCAATTCAGTCGACCTTGTTTTATCGAACGAATATTCAGGACAAGGACATGTCTACTCAATCAAATTCTTCGTTATTTCTTTGTTAGTTGTTAAATCACTCATCATAGGTCGAAAGTGGGGAAAATGGCCTTAGGAATGAGGCCAATATCTCCTACATTCTACCGCGAAAAATGAGATTTCGATGGCGCTGAAAATGGTCCAAAAAACGGCAAATTCTTTGCTGATTTTCTCAATTTCCATCACAATGAAGGTACGTCTTCAACAAAATAAACTTCTTATATGTTTATGTTATGATTGTTAATAAAATTTGAACTTATATTTCCGATTATTTCGTTATTGAATGGTGTGGACTATCAATGAGCTTTCACTCGACGAACATTTTACTGTGAGGGGAATTTCTCACGTGGTGGTCAATCTTGGCTTGTTCGGCCAACAAGACTCCATCTGACGCGATCAATAAAGTAATCCCTTTTGAAATATGCCTGTGGATCGCGCTAAAACCCCGAGACGATCGCGTCGATAGCGACATCGGCCGCTTTTACACGCTGACGCGTTTACAGAAAGCAGTCGGGTCGAAACCGCGTGTTCCGAAATTTGTAGTCGCGACTTCTTCAATAAACTAGCGCGGGTCAGTCCCGATTACTTCGCGTTCTACTCGCGTTTATGAACAAGTTATTTCTGCCTTGTACTGTAGGTTTGTTGATTCTATGTCTCATAGATTTTTAATGAATTACACCAATATTATCACACAGCATCATGTGTACATAGATGGCACATGTTGATGGAATTTAGAAAGAGAATTAAAATGATCCAATTAGTCACTTAATACTGTATATAATGTAGAACTTACATATTCAAAGTATCTCTTTATGAAAACTTCCAAGTCTTCATACTTCCTGAATTTGAAAAGGTGGAGCTATGAAAAAAAAAGTACAACAATGTGAACAAGTATTAGAATTGAAAGGAAGTAATCCGGAGGATGTACTATGTAGACAATATAGTTCTGCGAAGGAATTCCCAGGAATTAACCTTATCACTGGTATTTATAGCCTATACTGAGCATTCAGCAAGATAATGGAGGAATACAACAGTTGATATAAGGAAGTATTCACTCAGTAGGATAGTTACTGGACAACAATCACAACAGGAACATCTCATGTCTGTGGTTAATTCATATCAACCATCAATATTTAATAAATTCAGTATATAAGTTTATAAACAATCAATCACCCCCCTATATTTAGACCGAATGTTGATTAGGCCTTCAATTGATGGTTTTCTCAACAGCTGCTTTATACTTTATAACATTCTATGCCAATCAATTGATCACCCAAGTACTTCCAGATGAAAAGTTGCATCTAAAACTTTGCATGTTGACTACATGTACATTTACCACGTTGATGAGAACATATATACAGAAATGATCAGAGTACATGAAGTCCAGAGATAGAAAGAGGAAACGTGACAATTTATGCATCCTTCCTTTCCAATATATCACTTATATGAACAGCAGTGCAAAAAGGATTACACAGTAATATTTATAAAAGCATGAAATTTTACACCTTATATTCCCCTATATATATTCCACAGTTTCGAGATGTTCATATGTAGACCTACATGTACTGAACACTGAATTCCTACACAGACTATCATATTAACCACAGCTAACCTTTTCTGTCAGACCGTCCTCCCTGTATCCATGGATTGTACTAAAGCAGGGATCTTCCTGAGGTAGACATGCACAACACATCATTTCATCCCCAGCATGCCATAACATGTCACACATTGCAGTAACTAGAGCATTACGTCGTTTCCATGGGGGTGGCTTCAAGTTACTGTAAATGTGATAACAATTCTGACTGCAGCAAATGTCAAACCAGGACCTCAAATGAAGCAAGCTCTACCAGGCATTCACTACTTTCTGCTTCACGCCTCTCCATTTAGCGCTGTAAGGATATCACGGACTGTGCTGGAGTTGACCGGAGGTCATCTGTTGCCACAGTAAACGAATACGGTCACCGTCTAACTGGGCGAATTGATATCCATCGCGACTCACCCATATATACTTCCGCAACATATAGTTCTAGGGTAATTTTTCAAAAAGCTGCCTCCAAACTGTGTGAAACTGGCATTTTGAAATACATTGAATAACTGTTTAGTGTATTTCGGGATAAATATACATTGTGCGACCAGTAAAACAGTCAGACAGAACAGTTCTTGGTTCCTGCAGGAATCCTGCAGGACATGGCGAGACCCCTACAGGGGTAAATGCAGCGTAGCGCAAAGCATCCTGGGAGAGGATGCAACTGAAGTTGGAACCTCAAACTGGGGGTAGTGACTGCGTGGCAAACATGTTAGAGATGTGCCTGGTGTAAACATAACAAGAACCCACTGTGGCGTTATCTTTGACCCCTTCCACATAAACATTTTTTCCACATTTTCCAACCCAAGTGATCTTGACCTTTGACCCAGTGATCTTAAAATCAGTAGGCTGAAAACTATCCCCCAATTATATCATCAGTTAAAATTTGAAGTGAATTGAATCAATCATTTTCAAGTTACCATGTAAACGGAAAAAGTGACGGACACACACAGTGATTCTATATCCCCCAATAGGGTTTAGACGGGAAAAATAACAACTGAGTTTAAGTGATGTCCTGATTTCTGCGACAAAGTGATCTTGACCGTAGCCTCAGTTTTGTTTTGGGATACTTTGTTTTCCGCTCATAATTCCACTCCCAAAAAATGTGATTTTCAAAAAGATTTTTAGATTTTTTGCCCAGTGTCCTTGATCTTTTTACTGATCTCAGATTTGGTATGCGACATACGCATGAACCCAAAGTTATCCTGGTCAAATTGGAGAGAAATCGGTCAATTTGTTGAAAACTTAATGGTGAACTGCAAAGCTTTCCACTGTTATGCTAAAATGTCAGAAATCGAGGCATTTGTAGTTATAGTTGTTTGTGTGTGGTAATCGTTCTGTGGATTATTTTTTTCTTCCGAGTCAACATTAAGTCAAAACTTATACCACCAGAAAATGAGAGACACAACTTTCGAAAACGTCATTGATTGCCTCCCATTGTTTTTGGAATGTAATGATGTTTTTTAGTGGTCCTCACTCATTCCACCGACGTAGCACGACGTCATGTAAAATGATACATTAACTAAACCTTGAATGAAGGGGACCTCTATAACATCATAATGTTCTACAAGGAAAAAGAGACAAGCGATGTAAGTTTTCAATACGGATTATAACAGGATAACTTTAATATTGTTATTAGTACAATTTAGCAAAATATATTCTCCCCAAAATCGTGTAACAGTTATATCACATAACACAAGATGTATGACGTGTAAGCAACATTTTAGAAAAAAATTAAAAGCTTTACAGTTCACCTTTAAGGAACTAAATAATAGGGAGGAGAAGGAGTAGGAGACAGTACATTCACCAGCTGTAGGTGACTTGGTCCAAAAATATGTATGGTTATGGTTTGTTCATTGGACATGTCAGATGGAGAGTGGGGCTAATGACAAGGGCACGGGGACCCATTTCTGGAGGTAGTGATTGTATCCTGTCAGCATTGATCACTTGTCAACTATTGAAGTGATTTTTATGGGATTCTCAATTCATGTAAAAATATATATTTTTTTTTATTGATATGCAGGAGATTATTATCAGAACTTATCAAAGATTTTACACATTTTGTGGCATTGTTCCAGTTGATCTGTGTGAGCAGCAGTTCATTATATGTCTAGTACCATGGAAAAATATTATGCTGAAACGGGGCGATTTCATGGATTAAACTGTACATAACGAGCACTTGGGAACTTACTTCTTGTCTGAAATATCACAAATCCAATTATCTCTCAATTTCCATTCACTTCATGTACATTTAATACAAAATATGAATGAATATGTGTTTGTGTCTGTCTGGTACTGCAGTAGTCCACTGTATTACACGAGGATCATGCGACAGTTCATTGTAGGCCTAAAATATGGTCAGCTTGAATGCACTGTTGCATCAAGAAATGGTAACTACAATGGACTGTTGCCATATTTACATACAATCATGACTGTAACAGGACAAATGTACTGCTGCCTTCATCTATCATCATCCTGACAAAAAATATTCATGTTTATTCTACTATTATAGAAGCAGGAATTTGAAATGATTAAAATAGCATAAACTGTCAATTGTTCCGTTGTAGAGAAAACACTAGATGAGTTGGAAAGTGAATGCTTATAACTATGCCAACTGGTTTGTACACACGTGTGTGTCCCCTGACTGTTCAGTGCAACAATAGAGTGTGGTTAACATTGCTTAAGAGGATGACCAGTCCCCAGACAAACTGGGTTCATCTTCAAGTGTAGTTCAAGATACAACAAGCTTTCAGCGTACCCATGGCTGCATCCTGTGTCAGAAGGCATTATGGGTTGGATGAGTACCTACTTTGGGTCCTTGAAATCGGATAAGGCTTCCTCATCAAACAACAAATGACGCAGTAGATGACATTGAACTGCTAGTATGACACCCCTTGGCCCGTTCTAAAAAATAAATCGAGAGGACTTCAGACCAATCCATGGAAGTAGCAACTGATATCATTGCAGATCAACTGTCAATCTTGCAAATTCTCTTGATGCACAAACAGAGTAAGAGCTGATGGGCTTCAATATACGCCCACACAATCAGAACAATGGTGAAGAGATGTATTGGAAAAGCAATCACACAAGAGGATAATGCAGACATTTTGTAACCATCATGATCATGGGAAGCATTTTCATATATGCATGATTTTGTACCCAATAAATACAAGCATTTGTTTACCCCTCTCCTCTCCACTCACCCCCCCTAAATAATAATAATAAATAAAACAGTTATCCATCTACATACACTTCAAGAAATCTGAGGATATGAATTTGCCATACAACATCCATCTTGTTTGGGGGCTTTTGTTCTTGCACTCTAGCCTTAAAAAAAAAATCGACCATAGAGGTCCATGTCCCCCGCTAGCAGCACCAGTTATGGTGGATTACATCCACCATAACTGGCGCTGCTGCTGCGGGGGCCATGGACCTCTATGGGCGATTTTTTGGGGTCGATGATATCTCATATCATTGATAAGAGTATGATTTGAAAATGGAGATATCGCTGATGAGCTTAACATAATCTAATACAGCAGATGGCACCCATATTGGATTATGCACATCCATAAAACATGATACATGACTGTCCTCTCACTAAGGTCAAGGGACTCCCCAAGTTTGAAGTAGATCAGTTGAATCGTACTCCAGCTATTGTCGGACAAGATCAAACTGCTTAAAATCCAATGAAATCCAGTATGGCCGATGGTGGCCATATTGGATTAAGCACGTCCTTGAAAAACAATCCTAATCCTCCTCTCAACAATGTCAAGGCACTCCCCAGGTATGAAGTAGATCGGTTGAATCGTTCTCGAGTTATTGTCCAGACAAGATTCAACTGCTTGCAATCCAATATGGCTGACGGCGGCCATATTAGATTATGCACATTCCTGAAAAACAATCCCAACCGTCCTCTCACAAATGTCAAGGCACACCCCAAATTTGAATTTGATCGATTAAATCGTTCACGAGTTATTGTCCGGACAAGAAAATCTAAGATCCAACTGCTTATAATCCAATATGGCTGACGGTGGCTATATTGGATTATGCACATCGCTGAAAAAAAATCCAAACCGTCCTCTCATCGATGTCGAGGCACTCCCCAAGTTTGAAGTAGATCAGTTGAATCATACTCCAGTTATTGTCCGGACAAGATCAAACTGCTTAAAATCCAATGAAATCCAGTATGGCTGATGGTGGCCATATTGGATCAAGCACGTCCTTGAAAAACAATCCTAATCCTCCTCTCAACAATGTCAAGGCACTCCCCACATATGAAGTAGATCAGTTGAATCGTTCTCGAGTTGTCCGGACAAGACCCAACTGCTTATAATCCAATATGGCTGACGGCGGCCATATTAGATTACGCACATTGCTGAAAAACAATCACAACCGTCCTCTCACCAATGTCAAGGCATACCCCAAGTTTGAAGTTGAACGGTTAAATCATTCACGAGTTATTGTCCGGACAAGAAAATCTAAGATCGAACTGCTTATAATCCAAAATGGCTGACGGCGGCCATATTTGATTACGCACATTGCTGAAAAACAATCCCAACCGTCCTCTCACCAATGTCAAGGCACACCCCAAGTTTGAAGTTGATCGGTTAAATCGTTCACGAGTTCTTTTCCGGACAAGAAAATCTAAGATCGAACAGCTTATAATCCAAAATGGCTGACGGCGGCCATATTTGATTACGCACATGGCTGAAAAACAATCCCAACCGTCCTCTCACCAATGTCAAGGCACACCCCAAGTTTGAAGTTGATCGGTTAAATCGTTCACGAGTTATTGTCCGGACAAGAAAATCTAAGATCGTACTGCTTATAATCCAAAATGGCTGACGGCGGCCATATTGGATTACGCACATTGCTGAAAAACAATCCCAACCGTCCTCTCGCCAATGTCAAGGCACACCCCAAGTTTGAAGTTGATCGGTTAAATCGTTCATGAGTTATTGTCCGGACAAGAAAATCTTACGGAATTACGGAATCACGGACACCGGTGTTTCTAAGTCCCCCCCCTACTAAGTAGCGGGGGACAAAAAGGCTTAAGGATAGCGAACATATACAGGGGGCACTTTCCACCCCCAGTCTGTGATACACCCCAAATTGCTCACGTCAAATAGGGTTAATAACAATGCTTGCCTTATGTATGACAAGAGCAAATTTGGCAGAATAGTAATTGGCAAAACAGGCAAACCCACAAACCAGTTCAAAGTAAAACTTACCAGCTTTGGTGTTATCAACCCATACGGAAAAACTCCATCAAGATTTTGAAAACTCAGTCCACATCGTCTCCAGTCTAAGCTGAAGGAATGTATACTGGAACCATAGACAATGTGCCTCAACTCCTGAGGAGACAAAAACAAGATTCTGATTTAGACTCAAACATACGGAAATTTTAATATTATAAAGTCTCTGCTAGCGTGCTTGGACCAATGCAAAATATATGCACACAATGCTATCCAGAGCTGTTTAGATGCCCATAAGCATGTATTCTAGAATATCTTAACACATAAACACCACAGTTAACAGGAAGTATAATTTTGACACTTGCCCATCAAAACTTGTTTTTTGTTTTTAATTTCTTCAATGTAGTCTGTCATACATGTACATGTACATTATGTAATATTTTCATTGTTACTACTCATTTCAGTCTGTCAGTTCAGTTTCAGACATTTGCTGGCACGCCTAAATGCAGGTGGCCACTGGCCAGGAAATCCTTCAACCAAACACAGGGGAATGGACATCAATTATGATTGCAATGGCTATCAATGATATCAAATTTAGCATGATTGAACTGCTTTATACATGTAATGATGTTGGTCACTAAACTAACAAGCAGCCAGAGGATGCTAGGTCCCCCGCCAAAATGGCAGCAATATTTATAAGCGCTGTCGGTTTCAGAAGATATTCATGAGGATGGCAACAGCTACTTCACAGGCGTAAGAAGCAGAGGGGTCTTTCCACCTTCCCAGGTTTTGAGATCAACTCCAAATGCTGACTGAATGTTGATTGCTACTGTAATATATTTTCTTTACCATGTAGGATGAAAATTATGTAACCGAAATGCAACCCCAAGAGACACTCATGGCATATTATCTGCAAACTAAATTTGACAAGAATATGAAGGCATCCTCAACCTATTGCCCAGAAACCAAATTTAGACTTTGCCACAAGGAGTCACCACCTGTAGGTGCAAGCAGGCAAAACACAATCCCAAATGACATCTCATGTCATGGTATCGGCATATGAACTTTGAGACTCTGAAGAGGGGTTCTCAAGTTATTGCCGGTACTAGATGCCCACCGGTGTTCATGTTATTTGGGGCGGGTCACAGATGAATACAAAATTTGAGAATAATCTGATGAGCAGTTGCCAAATTATTGCCCGGAAACAAATTTTTCCACCAGGAGACGCCACCTGTAGGCAGAAGCGGGAAAAATACAATCCCAAGGAACATGGTATCGTGGGGACATCTGCATACCAAATTTGAGAAGAATCCGATGAGGGTCCTCAAGTTATTGCCCAGAAACCAAATTTAGATTTTGACACCAGGTGACGCCACCTCTAGGCGCAAGTCAGTGAAATGCATTATCAAGCGACATCTTATGTCACGGTACATTCATACAAAATTTGAGAAGAATCCGATGGTCAGTTCTCAAGTTATTACCCGGAAACGAATTTGTGATGTTGCCACCAGGTGGCGCCACCTGTGAGTGCAAGTGAGCGAAAGGCAATCCCAAGCAACAGCTCCTGGCATGGTAAATGCATGCCAAATTTGAGAAGAATCCGATGAGCCGCAACGTTTCTCATGTTACCCAGAAAGGTACATATGTAGGATATTTCAAAGAAATTCGACCAAGTGTTTCTAAGTTATCACTTGCAGCATGGAATAATGGAATGAACTCTAGTGGCGCCACCTCCGGGTGGATTTTGCTGAAACGCATCACCAACGGTGTTTTGTCGCAGGGAATGCATTTACCAAATTTCGAAGAAATCCGACAAATTGTTCGAAAGTTATCGCTCGCGAAGGATTTGAACAAACATGAACGGACATGCATTAAAGATTGGAACAAGACCCAGTGTCGCCACCTACAGGCGGATCTTGCTGAAACGTAATACCAGCGACGTCTTGTCACAAAGAATGCAGATGCCAAATTTCGGAGGAATCCGACAAAGCATTTAGGAGTTATCGCTTACGCAGTATTTGCACGGACATGCACTAAATATTGGAACAAGACCCAGTGGCGCCACCTACAGGCGGATCTTGCTGAAACGTAATACCAACAGACGACTTGCCGCAAAGAATGCAGATGCCAAATTTCGGAGGAATCCGACAAAGCATTTAGGAGTTATCGCTTATAAAGCATTTGCATGAACATCCACGGACATGCACTAAAGATTGGAACAAGACCCAGTGGCGCCACCTACAGGCGGATCTTGCTGAAACGTAATACCAACAGACGTCTTGTCGCACAGAATGCAGATGCCAAATTTCGAAGGAATCCGACAAAGCATTTAGAAGTTATTGCTTACGAACTATTTGCACGGACATGTCCGTGCATGCACGGACACATAGAAGCAAGAACCATTTTAAAGTCCCCGGCCGCGTTGCGGCGGGGGACAAAAATTCTTGCTGATTCCTGTAAGGTACTACAGAATGAGTTCACATGGTTAAATGATTTTGATTTCCTGAATTGGCAAACTGAGGTTTGAATTGAACTGGCATGACTGGCAGATATGGCAGACACAAAAAGGTAAGAACAGCTGAAGTACGGTACACATATACTGAAAACCACTTTGGACTTGCAGTGAAAATTGTAGTACATATCTGGACAGCCCAATGAAAGGTATAGGGTTAAAGTTAATAGAATTGAAAAGCATGCATACTTTAGCCATGTCCACTGTGATAGGCGTCCCTCCTAGTAATGGCTTTGCCTGACCTGCTGGACGGGACTTGACAGCAATAGGTGCTAGAGTGTTGTCTGAGAATGACCAAAACACAACAATGACGTGTCAGCATGCTGGTGATACCAGAAAACCAAGAAAACATACACTATCCAGTGCATACAGTGTAACAACATGAGAAACAGTGTATGTATGTTAAATACAGTATGGTGATCCCTCTAATAATTCAATCACAGGAAGTGAAATTTCCCGCCATAAAAATCTGGGGGTGATCAATTTGAACAGGAAATAGACAAAATGATTCAGAATCAATAATATAATCCATTTATTTCTTTGTTATTTCAATGCTTTTAGAGGGTGATAAAATATATTAGAACCCCCGATTGAATTTTGTCCCCAAAATTGGAGAGGATTGAATGATGATATGGGGACTGAATTATTAGAGGGATTACCATAGTAAATGATTAAGCAATTTAGAAACAAACAAAAATGACAAATGTAAACACTTGTATGCATGCTAGAGATCTCTTTTTGTGAGCATCATGGTGAGCACTTAAGAGAAAATCTTGTAGACAACTTTAAAAAATAATACAGGCAGACCTTGTGATAATTTCTGTGTGGGTGCACAGGGCTTCAGATCTCCCCAATTTGGGCACACCCTCTATTTCGGGCAACAAAAACAAATTAAGGCTACTGTCCGAGCTCAAATTAGTGACAATCCATAATTCAGGCAAATGAAGCAAGCTTGGACTCAAATATAACACATTTACTGATGAAGATGGAATTTAATATTTGATTATCTCTCTTGCTCTATATTTTGGGCACATTTCTACTAATTGCAGACTCAGATCTATACTCTTCAATCATGTCAATCACACTGCCACAAAGGAGAAAAGAAGCGGTTCCCTCTCCATCATCATTATCATGCAGCATCAGTGTGAGTAAAGTGGTGTATGGATGATGCTGAAATCAGAACAGTGTTTAACTAAACATGGACAAAAAATAAATAAATAAAATAAAAAAATACAGTTGAGTTTATGCTTATAAATATCATTGTGCAATGTATCATGTGCATATAATGTTTTACCCATTTTAACTTCTGGTTCTGGCCATTTCTCCACATAGAATGTCTGGACTTTCCTTGGAGGAAAAACAGCAATCTGTGAAAACATTAATAACTAAATATTATTGTCCAATCTATTTAAATGGAATAAGTCTCTGTTCATATCCTTCAATCATAGAAATAAGGATATAAATGGAAGTTACTTCTACTGCAAGCTGTTACTACTCATGTATAAACAAAGTTTGAAAAATTCTCTATTCTGGAAGAACTTCAAGTTTAACAGTGATTCAACAGACAATTACACTTTACAGAGTACAAGCTCTCACAACATGTTTACAACTCCTGTATAAACATAATACCAGACACCATTTCTGAGTTTATACCTTTTTGGGCTCTGGAAACTTAACAGGGGCATCTTCCAGGAATGTGGCAAGTCTTTCCAACTGCTGAGGTGACAACAAATTGGATGATATTACTTTCTGATCATCGGGGTTATGAGAATTTTGATCAAAATTTAAATATGGTAAATCAGGATTAAGTTTTTCAGTAGGAAAAGATGAAACGTGTGTGTGTGAAGTATCTTTGCTCGGTGAGCCAGCATGAATTCTCGTAGTTGAGCTGCTGGATGGTCTACCCCTCACAGACGATGACATGTCCTGTACACCACTGTTTGGAGGAGACAGCTGACCAGATGGGAACAATTTGAGATTACTTCTGCGTGGAAGACGAGTTCTGTGACTTGTGGTAGGGACACTAACAGATGAATCAGTTGCGTATACGGGACCCTGTGAACTGTTATTTTGTTCATCTGTTTGTCTTTTCAAGTGACTTTTGGATGAAAAACTGCTCAACCTTGTGTTCACTTCTGTCCCTTGCCGATAGAAAGATCTCCCACCATCCATGATGAATCGGGGAATTAGTTCCGATATTAACACAAGTATCTCTACTCCAGTATTGTCCTAGGGGTCTACGTATCTCTGATACTCTAGCATTGTCCTGGGGCTCTACATTGCTGCTTGCATAATGGTGAACTGAAAGTACAAATATGGACATACATACATGTAGTTAGAGACAGTTGCTAATCTATCAGTAGTAGACACAATTTTTCCCTCAAACTGAGAACAAGATTTGATAAAACATTCAATCAAAAATCAAAATTAGAGAAATTGTCATTCTACTAGTATTTATACCCCCCCCGTATCTCAGTGCTGTGTATGATATTGTACAAATCCTCTTACAATATTCTTTTGCAATGCTGTGAAGATTCTGTGAAATTCCACAATACTCAAAGGGTGTCAATTTTTTTTAGATCGATGACAGACATTTCTGCCAATAATGAGGATGAGCCTGCAACACTGGCAGGACATTTCATTAGTACCGTAGACAAAGTTTATTGATATGCAACACACACTTGACAAATGACAACACCACACATCGTCAACCTACGAGTGAACTAACGGTCTTCGTGTAGGAATAGCTGCCTGTCCGCGTCCAGCCATGTGGAACCATTTTGTCACTACAAAACAGTGCCCGTCTCTATGGAGAATGACGTTGTGCATGGTGAGGTGGTTTCAGGCTGTCTTCGATTTCAGCGCATATAAAACAAATAAACAAACAAAAGAACTAAGCAAATCAATATGGCACAGTTCCAAAAGAAGTAAAAATCTACACCACGTTTGTTCATTTCTCATTAAGTTTCAACATCTGGTTTGGTTCGTTCTCCGTGCACTTTGCCATCAAACTGGGTTGTCTCCCATCGTGCCACACGGGACACCCCTGCCAACCGCCCCACGGCGCATGCTCCGTTTCACATGCTCACTGACGTATGGCAAAGTGGCCTCAGGCTCCTATATAAAAAACACGTAATCTCTGCCAAAGACCAGAATTTTCTCGATTTTTCCGCCTTCGTTGCAACGATTAGTAGAAAACCGTTGGTACCACTGGCAAGTATGGTATTTGTTCTATTCAGCTGCAAATTTTATTTCGATTTACTACTCGATAACATGCCTCGCCGGGGGGACTATTTGCCGGGCCTGAGCACTGCTTTCAGCAGGCGGAGAAAACGGCGAGATAAGGACCTCGTGTGTAGAGGCGCGCACAGCTTGAAATTTTGACGATGTTTGACAAGAAGTTTGTCACCTTGTAGCGCTTGAAAAAAACTACTTCCAGTCGAAAGATGAAGTCTGAACTCCATTAGGGAATCAGTGAGGAACAATTTTGTTAAAACTGCCGAACGTGTAAATTATTTAGGAGTCTAATGCCAAGTTGCTGCTCGACAAGCTGATTAGACTCGTACCCAGCTCCAATTCGCTATCGCTCTAACGCAATCTCCTGGCTTCGATTGCATATACCTTTCGTCTAAACGGCTGCAGGAATGATCTCTGCCCCACCGTAATAAAAATGTAGAACGGAAGGAACAGTTCGTATGATTCGATGATATTCCATTGGTTTGGCGTTTTGATTGGCATGGATCACCAGCGCGTGATGGATAATGCATGAATGAAAGAACGTACCGGTTCTATTTTCAGGTTGTAGTCATAGATACCTACCCCTCCCATCCACGTCATTTTTTCAATGAAAAGTCCGCCATTGTGTTGCTAAGCCGCGTCACAGCTCTGTAAATTTTGTAAAACTGCTCTATCCAAAAAGAGTTCGTTTGCGTTTGTCTTGATATAATACCGTACTGATGTTATTCATGACATAATTGAAATATATAATGGCATGGTTGACATAATTGGATAGTCTAGAAACTAAATTATGTGACATGTTTCGCGTAATACACCGCGCGCATAATAATGTAACAGCTCATTACATTTTTGTTGCCTGTGGGTGAGATTAGATTTGGAGCTGTTTGTAAAAAGCGGAAAACGGATCGCGGCTTGGTGAATGGCTCTAACGGTGCGTGTGAGTTGGGAGCTAGGTACGAGTCTACAAGCTGATTTGGACCAGCTGTGGAGATCAACTGATACAAAATATAAAAGCACCACTGGACCTAGAAACGGATATGGACTTAAAATCTTCATGACGCCTCATTCGATAGGTTCGGCGGAATACGTCACGTCGACAACGGTACTATTTATTAACATAAAAAAACGATGTAAATCGGATTTTAACTGTATTTTACTAGTTTGTGGATAATTAGCGAAAGCGATGTCCCCCCCCCCCCCCGACCCCTACCACACTGTCTGCGTTATCTCCAGAACGACAAAAATGGAGAGCTGAAACTCCTTGACTTTATAGCTTATCATATTGGGGTCATTTTGAGCCAATTTGCATAACCCCTCGAGCAGAGGATCATAGATAAATTCAAGATGGCGGCCACGTGGGGTACCAGAAAAGTGATGTTTTTGTCATATTTCTTCAAGATTTCTGCTTTTGCGCAATGAAAAGTGAGCAAAAATATTTTATTTCACATCACATTAATATTTACTAATTTATCATCCAGTTTTTGCGGAGAAATTGAATAAATAAAAAATTCGGAAAAATCCGACCGAAAAATCAACCAAAAAATGCCGTTTTAAAAAATTACGTCACTGTGACGTCATCATAGGCCTACTGTACTTAGTATATATGACAAACAGGAAAATATTCACTACATTATTGAATGAAACTCACAAATAATGTACAATTTAAAATCATTATATTTTCATATTTTCTTTTATTAATGAAATGAATTTTGTCTCTTTTGAAATACTGCATCATTAAACTAAGAAATCCACATCCTCAAACCTTCACTTTTTATCTATACCAATCCTACTATTTTAATATTGTTGTTTGGGTTAAATTTAATCAAGATGTCATTTTTTATTTTATTTTGTTTTCCCTGATAACTCGTCATTTTTAATTTGTTTTCCCCAATCACTAATCCTGGGATTGCTTTATGTTTTGTTGTCAGCAACACGAATCAGTGCTATTTCCTCAAACCTTTAATTGATATCCCCACTCATCCTGGAGTTTGAGTACAATTTAATCAGTGATTTCTCAGTTTTAGGCCAGTGACCTTTGACCTTTGACCTCCATTTTGGTATGTGACACATCGTCTCACCCATATTTCTCATCAATAATATAGGGTGGTGCCTGTCCAAGCAAATAATAATCTTCGGTGATTGCTCATGGAGAGCAAGGACTTCGTCAGCCGCCTGGGTTGGATTTTTCTGCGCCTCGTTCACCACAGAAATAATCCGATAGGCACCCATTCGCCCGTTGAAGTTGGACTGTGCTTGGTCGCCAGTCTGACAATTCAATTCAATTCAATTTTATTGTACAAAACATCCCGTTGGGATCGGGACAGCGTACAAAACAATAATGCAGTTAAGAAACATAATAAATTTGAACAAACAGTAAATACTACCTGTAACCAACAGGACATTATATTGACTAGTAGCATATTGACTAGTAGCATATTGATTAGCAGTGTTCACTGATGCGCGACAGATTTAAGATACAGACTGTCCCAGATCTTAACCCTACCTGGCCTGGGGCATTATGGCCTCCCTACCAAACTTTCTGCGCTATATCCGGAACGACAAAAAATGGAGAGCTGAAACTCCGTGACTTTATAGTTTGTCATATTGGGGTCATTTTGAGCCTATTTGCATGACCCCCCGAACAGAGGATCATGGGGAAATCCAAGATGGCGGCCACATGGGGTAGCAGAAAAGTGATATTTTTGTCATATTTCTTCAAAATTTCTGCTTTTCCGCGATGAAAGGTGGGCAAAAACTATTTTATTTCACATCACATTAATATTTACTAATTTATCATGCAGTTTTTGCGGAGAAATTGCAAAAATAAAAAATTCGGAAAATCTGACCGAAAAATCGACCAAAAAATGTCGTTTTTGAAAATGACGTCACTGTGACGTCATCAAAGCGGCCATCTTGGATTTTTTCACGTTTTCTGGTAGAGCTTGACCCAAGGGTATAGTGTGATAAGTTTCAGCCCCCTAGCTCAAGGGGTAGGAAAAATAATTAGGGGGGTCATTTCGGCCCCCCAGGCCTGGACAGGTCCCCAAAAGCCCAGGCCAGATAGGGTTAAATAGCGACAAGTTCGATAGAGGAGCGGTTATTTAGTCAGAGTTTTAATCAGATTGAGGGCCCGGGAAAATGCCCTGGATTCATTAAATTCTATGATCCGTGTTCACTTTTTTAAATTCTATGATCCGTGTTCACTTTTTTGCCAATGCAATAGTCACCCGTCTCTGGTTTGGTATTTAGGTACAAATACACCTTCAAAATGGCGGCAAGCGGGGGCAAACGTCACAACATTTTGGGAAATAATTGACGGATTAATCACCGCCTAGCGCCCTTTATTGGGCACTTCAGGGGTTCTTGTCGTCATGACCATTATAGCCTCCATAAGTCGATTTGCTCGGCGTTATATTTTCAGTCCAGAGGCTTTTATTTTGTGTATTTTGGCTTTCCTTCTGTACAACTCGTTGTATCACGTCCAGCCGTTGTGGAAATACATCAAACGGGCCCGGGTCAAAATGCAGCTGAAATGGACTGGAAAGTATGTCTCATCAGGTCCAGAAAATTTGGCAAATGTGGCGATGGGGACTATAATTCATAGTTTGAAAGTGTTGCAGTATATATATTCACATTTATTAATATTATTTTCTTTTCCATTAAACTCTGATCAGTTTTGGCAGTAGCTAAACTACTAAATAGTATATAGCCCTCACGAGTATGAGGGCTATAGGTCGGCCCCAGTCACCTCCAGCGAGGGTTTTACATAATTTTATTACGAATCACCCACTTCTGAAACTGCCGTATGCAGGCCTCCAATTAAGGGTGGTTAGTGGTAACCTGTAAACAGGTTACCACAAAACAAGAAGTGGTAACCCGGCTCACAAAACAGGTTACCGCGCGTGCTTTTGGCTTGTTGTCAAACAGAGAATTCGCTACCTAGGCCAGGTTAACTCAATTAGATGTAATATTCTTGTTATGTCACTCTCAATCATGTTAAATTATTCACTTTTTACAGTCTGAAGTCGAGATATTGCTTTTACTTTTGACTATATGTACAGGTGCAGGTATTATTTGCTAGTTCCATATCAGTGAATGGCCTCTCTTTCATGACAACTGCCAATGCTGTGTTGATATGATTTCGATATTGCGTTCGTGAGTTTTTTTCAAAGAGTTGTCTTACCGCAGAAGTTTGACTGGTGGTTGGTGTTGTTGTTGTTGTTGTTTCGCTACCACTTTGGCTGTCACCTTTGCCGATGAAATTGGTTTTGGCCCAGGCGTGAAGGGACCCAGATTTCACGTGCCTGGCAACGTTACTTTTATGCACATAATCAACCCCATCAACGTATGATATTATTCCAGTCAGTGAATTTCCGCTCAAACCGCGGAGGGTTGCTTGTGAACGAATGTCCGCGAAATGCCGACTGCAAATTTTGCAGCTCAGTTTTATGATATTGTCTTCACTGTCAACTTCATGCAGGAAGTCGGAATGAAATTCCCATTTCAGAAACGTTTTTAGTTTCACAGTCTCTCTTGATTTCGATGACATTTCTAAGTCTTGGACAAACACAACAGATGCCAACTGACAAACGTACAACCCATGTTGATACGTGTACGCACACTGCACACCAGGCCGATTTGTTTCAGAAAACCCTGGCGAACCGACTTGTCATAGGGAACCAGGCTTTGCTGCGGCAGTATCAAACGAAACGGGGTTTCCGACCTGGGGAATTTCCATCCAGACTATAGATCTATTAATAGCGGCTCATCTGACCTTTAGGGCTACAGTTGTAAACTGCGTGTTCGGTGCATAGCCTGTTTATTTGATTCGATCTTTCAACAAAAAGACGACAAATCGAGGATACAGAAATCAGATTAAAGTGTTAACAGTTATGAAGAAACAACAAGCAAACAATAAAGGCCAATTTGGCCTGTGTGACAACAGACAGTATTTTTTATTTTAGCCACAGACGGTCACAGGTAAACATGGCGAACGGAAAAACGGTCGCCGGTAAATCAAACTCGGTAACCTCCTGGTAACCTGAACGAGCGTTCGCCACTTACTTGGAGGCCTGCGTATGTCAAATCTCTATCCCCTCCTTCGGACTATTTTAAAATCTTGCGCACTATTGTGAAATAGTGACGCATATATCGCCGTCTGAATTTTCAAGTGAAAAACTTAAACTCTCTACGCGCCATGTTGGTGACGTCACGGTATATGTGTGCTGGCCATTTGCAATTGAACATGGCGCGTATAAAGTGGAAGTTGTGGACTGGAAAATTCAGACGGCGATATATTCGTTACTATTTCACAATAGTGCGCAAGATTTTAAAATAGTGCGCAGGAGGGGATAGAGATTAGATGTATGGCAGTTTCAGAGGTGGGAGATTCGTAATAAAATTATGTAAAACCCTTGCCCTCGTGAGGGCTATATATTATTTAGCTATTTTAGCAGTGGCCTAGCCGAGTTTTCATGCCTTCTTTGTCACTGTGCCATGATGCCTCTGTGTTCAGTTGCATGTACAGTCCAGGACCATGAGGACCACTGTGCTGCATGCGCCATACAGCTCTATTGGGCAATTGGGCAGTGCGGACTATGAGGAAACTGTTGGCCTCCGTCGCAAACATTTGTCGTTGATTGTTTACCCATGGATGAATGAGCCTAATCAGGTTCTTTTGACAAACTGTTTTGATATACAGACAATAATAGTCTGAAATTACAGTATGTGTTGGCAAACCATATCTTGTGATACATACTAAAATACCAGCATTCAAAAAAGCGGGATTTGATTTTTACAGCAAAACTTGACCTGTCTAAATGCATGTTAAGAGTCAATGACTCTGTCAAGCAGAACATCGCCACACTTGGGTCCTGGTTGGTCAAACTGAGCACTGAGATATGACAGCGCTGATCTGTAATAAACAACCCCTTCCCACTTTGTCCACTATTTTTATCGAGTTTGGCAAACCATTTGATCTCTGTTAGGAGCTGATGTGTTTTTAGTCATTGTTCAAACATCAATGGCCGATGGAATTTCCACTAGTACTGACATCTTCTTCATACAGGTTATGTGATTAGTACACTGCAATAAATGCTGATCATGTGACCCATACAAAGATGGCAGTTATTAGGGGAAATGTAATCAACCATTGATGTTTGAAGACTGATTACAGACACATCTGCTCCTCACAGCGACCAATTGTTGACCAAGCTCGATAAAAATAGTGGACATAAGTGGGAAGATGTTGTTTTATTGCTGGATAGAGCTGTACAGCCCATGCAGCATAGTGATACTGTACATGCAATTGAATATAGAAGCAGAATGGCTTAGTGAAGGAAAGAACGAAGACATGAAATATGTAGTTTGACCCATCAACAATTATGAATCCCATGCATGTAACCAACTTTTAAGTTACCTGTTTTTAAGTGTTTGCTGTAAAAATTCATACAACACCACATGTTCGCAAAAACAGGAGGGAGGCCCAGAGCCATCTTCATTGTGCTAGGGAATAGAAATATCGGGTTTTATCTGATCTCAGGTTTTTTTTTTTCTTGAAGTTTTATTTCTAAGACCTTCTGACTTTGGTCTGAAAGTAAAAAAATATGACAATATTGTGAGAGGGTGAGATATTTTCAGGGGTGAGATATTTTCAGCTGGTTTAAGATTTTTGTTTCCTGCTGCACTTTTCATTCCTGAGCTGCATTGAATTCTGGATATTCGATAAATTTAAAACAAAAATTATCATTGATAAATCTTTGATGAGTCACCTGGGGAGCTAATCATGTCTGGTGCCAGACAAGAAGCAATGATATCTCTGATATAATATATAGAAAAAATAAAATCTAGGAAATATCCGGAATTTACCGTAGATTAAAGATGGCTCCCTCCTGTTTGTGCGAACATGTGGTGATGGGGGGTAATATGAATTTCGAGGGAAACATAAGAGAGGTAAGTTATATGCATGAGACTTATAAGTTTTGGCAGGTCTAAAGCATATTTCACTTTCCTGCACAATAGATGGGCAAAGCTATGGCATTCATTTTAATATGTCGGCAAACTAACTCGTGCAGTTTAGCACCAAAAGCGATCAATTCATAACTTCTTCTTTATTGTCGAATAAAAACTTTAAAAAAATATAAATACTTTTAACTATGAATCATAGTTCCCCCAATTAAAGTGGTATCCGGCCAAAGGCCAGAATCACCCCAGACGATTTGCCACATTTCCAGGGCCATATCCAGAGTTTATTTGGGGATACCCTTTCTTGCCTTTTTTGCGTGCATTTGTATGTATTTGAGCGCATTTGCATGTAAAAAGCATTAAAATTGGCTGTAAAATTTGGGCGTCCATATGGCTCTGATTTCCGTGACCTGCTCACTTGTTATGAAGTATCCTTGGAAACCTTACTATGTAAATTTGGGAAATTTCACTCTCGGATGGCACAGGTTCATGCACAGGGGCTTTTCATTGATCCGTAATTATGATATTAATATTCATATACCCTCCTGCCACTCTGTAATAGATTCACATTGATAGATGTGTTGAAACAAAGGTTCCAGATAAACTGGTTTGGGTCCCTTAAACGTAACAACTAAATTTGCGTAACCTCTAAGCAACCCACTTCATTTATTCACCATAACTTATCATCCCCATTATAGATTCATTGGCGGGAGACGATGTGTCACATTCCAAAATTGAGGTCAATGCCATTGAGACCCCAAAATCTGGAAATCATTAACAATCACAATTTTGTGCATCGGAGGGTCATACATTAGAGGGAGATGATCATGTAAAGAATTGAATTGAATTGTGTAGTGCAGGCATATATCAGAGGATCATACATTAGAGGGAGATGATCATGTGTAATGCAGGCATATATCCAAGCCAAATTTGTCTCTTGTTTGTGCATATTTAGATCATCAAGCTGGTTCATTGTGTATTGCTTATGCTCATTACGTATTTGCTTTGTTGTCTTTGGTCTGTGTGGCATAAGTGTGCGAATAAATCTGTTCTGGTCTGTATTTCGGATTATCTGGTATGTGTAGTGTGTACTAGACTGTGTCTGAGCTGTATTCATTATTCTTTTCAGATACGATCAGATCGGACTGGAGGCTGAGAGAGAAGTATCTGAGGAGAAGACCAAGGCATCCTGGGAACTCAGGAAAGGAAATGTTGCGACGTATGCCATCCAAGGGAGACGTCCGCACATGGAGGATCGTTTCAATGTGGTTAATGATTTAGAGCACACACAGACATCTATTTATGGTATATTTGATGGACATGGGGGAGAGGTGAATACCACATAACTTTTCTGCTTCTTGATTGGGTCAATAAAATATTAGTCTTTCACTCCCAGTAGGATTAATATCCTCATATTTCTTGTCTAATATTATAATAACTGCCGGATGCCACTTATTTATGCTGACATGAACTAGAACATCATCTCACGAATGTACGTTTACCAGCCCAGTATTCCTGAAAAGGCATAATCAATATAAAGATATCACCCTGGTATAGATGCCTGTGACACATCAGTCCTGTTTTGATGAGAGAACTCCTGTACCAATGATTAAATATACTGCTTTTGTTTTTCCTGTACAGTTTGCTGCAGATTTTACAGAGAAGACATTGTTCAAAAGTATAATGATTCGACTGCTCAAGTCGGCTCTAGATGAGACACCTGAAAATTTGACCCAAGTACTGACAGAGGAAGTTCTCAATGTTGACAGTCAGCTGCTGAATGTTGAGAAAGCTACCATGGAGATATCTGGTACAGTAAAGCTTCCACTCTGACATGATTCAGCGGCACTTTGTCTCTTTTAAGGTTACTGTATCAGGTCGAAGCTTCAAAATCTTGATTTTTTTTTTTTTGTCTTATACCAGACTACACAGTCAAACCTATAAGTTGGGAAATTATGAAAATTAGTGCATTGTATTAAAAAAACATGACTTTTTAAAACTCAATTCGTGGTGCAGTAGGTAAGGCTCAATCAGGCGAACCTCGCGCACCAGGTGACACGGCAAGGTATGAAGATTACTCACACTCAAGGCGGAGACTGTGTATTGAGATCCATAGCCAAAGAAGCGTTTAACTAATTGGGTCACCTAGCATAACATCCTCCAATCTGATTAAAACTCAGACTTGATAACCGTTCCTCTATCGAACATGTCGCTAATTAAGATCGGGGACAGTCTGTATCTTAAATCTGTCGCATATGTCATACTGGCGACCAATGACAGTGCAACTTCAACGGGCGAATAAGTGCCTGTCCGATTATTTCTGTAGTGAACGAGGTGCAGGAAAATCCAACCCAGGCGGCTGACGAAGTTCTTGCTCTCCATGAGCAATCATCGAAGATTATTAATTGCTCGGATAGGCACCTATTCACCCGTTCGCCAGTCTGACATGCGCGATAGATTTAAGATACAGACTGTCCCAGATCTTAATTAGTGACATGTCTGATAGAGGAGCGGTTATTAAGTCTGAGTTTTAATCAGATTGAATATCCTCGAATAGCCATGGAACTGAATATTTGAAAATTTTAGTACAATGTACATGTATGTTACCCAATGTGTGAACATTTACGGCACAATCTTCGACTTGATAAACAATGTCGGGCTATAACTTACTTTGCCCGTCAAATAATTATAATAAAGCTCGAGTGGTCGCAGTATTGTCTCAACAGGGTTCTTATCCAGCTGTGACCAGGGGATTAGTGTGGCTCAAGCGGTCGAACACAGTGCTGATTGGTTTTTGGCGGTTTTCTCCGTTTAGTTTTTCGCAAAGAAGTGGTTTTTCCCGTTTTAATTTCTCTCTTGTTATTTGATGTACAAACATGAACTTTGGACACAATATTCCAATCATGTAGATCTTCAAAAGGTTGCCTCAAATTTTATAAGTTCGGCCCTGTTCATGAATTATTTATGATTTAGTGGAGAGGGGTTTGTAGATTTTTTCAATCTTTCAACTTTGCATGACGATGGAATAACTCCTAGGCCCTAATTAAAGGCAATCTTATTTTTATTCAAATGGTAAAGTTCATTATTTCAAGGAAAGCAAGTTTGATTGATGAAAACTAAGAGAGTTATGAGCGCGTGAATTTGAGGACTACTTTTCTAAATGACAAAATTTATCTTTAAATAAATCGATTCTTGTATTAAATTTGAGAAAGTTACATGTATTTATTTATCTAAATTTCTTGAATCAAGGGCTTTCAGAAAATGTATAGTTTGTATGGATACTAAAAAGCACTGCCCCATAATTAAGCAAAATTGTGATACATACACGTACGCAACTGGGACCCGTCACAGTAACCTTAAGTCGCCATCGAATTGTATTGACTCGTTAGACTGGTTTTTAATTATAAATACTGAACAGAGAGATCATGTGACTGCAGTGATTCAGTAGAAGGCATTCTCGTATCTCCCGGTCATCATTTCTCGTTTTGTAGTAAATTATCAATTTGGCTGGCATACTTAAACCTTTCAAAGTAGTCTGTAATACTCTGTGGCTATAATAACTATTATAGCATAGCTGCAGGAGCTCAGTGCAGCAGTCACGACGACATTCATGTATCTATTTTATACGCCCGCCAAAAGCGGACGTATTATGTGATGGCGGTTTCCGTTCGTCTGTCCGGTTCTCGTGTCCGGTCTATATCTGGGACAGTTTCCTATCTACAGTTTCAATTTTTGGTGAGTGGATACCCTATGGGGAGACGATGTGTCGCGTATCAAAAGTTCACGGTCTATAATATCCGTGAACTTTTTCTATTCACAGTTGCAATTTTTTGTGAGTGGATATACTAGGTGGAGACGATGTGTCGCGTACCAAGATTGAGGTCGAGGCTAGAGGTCAAAGGTCACTGTTGCCGAAAATCAGGAAATCATTGATCGTTGACAGTTTTTTATCTACAGTTATAATTTTTGGTGAGTGGATGCCCTAGGGGAGAATGATGTGTTGCATACTAAATGTAGGTCAAGGTCAGAGGTCAAAGGTCAGTGTGAATGAAAAATCAGGAAATCATTAAAATTTTCTAATTTCTAATTTTGTGAGTGGATTCAAATAGGGGAAATGATGTGTCGCATACCAAAATATAGGTCAAGGTCGAAGGTCAAAGGTCACTGTGCCCCCAAAATCAGGAAATTATTAAAAATAACATTTCTTTGTGTCAGTAGATATATTAGGGGGACACGATGTGTCACATATCAAAATGTAGGTCAAGGTCAAGGTCACTGTGACTCCAAAATCGTGAAATTGTTAAAAATCATGATTTTTTGAATCCATTGAGAAATTACGGGTAGCTGTTTTGTCCTGTACCAAAATTTAGATCCAGGTCAATAGTCAAGATCACTGTGACCCCAGAATCAAGGTCAAAGGTCAGTGTGACCTAAAAATTTGGAAATAATTAAAAATTACTAATTTTTTGTAAGTGGATTCAATAGGGGGAAATGAAGTGTCGCATACCAAAAATTAGGTCAAGGTCAACTTAGGTCACTGTGACCCCAAAATCAGGAAATTATTAAAAATAACTTTTTTTTGTGTCAGTAGATACATTAGGGGGGACACGATGTGTCACATACCAAAATGTAGGTCAAGGTCAAAGGTCAAGGTCACTATGACCCCAAAATCGTGAAATTGTTAAAAATCATGATTTTTTGTGTCCCTTGAGAAATTATGGGGAGACGGTTTGTCATGTACCAAAATTTAGGTCAAGGTCAATAGTCAAGGTCACTGACTCCAGAATCCAGAAATCTTTGAAAATTACTTTTTTTTTGTGTCAGGGACATGATGTGTCACGTACAAAAATGTAGGTCAAGGCCGAACGTCAAGGTCACTGTGACCCCCAAAAGCATGAAATTCATAAAAATCATGATTTTTTGTGTCCATTGATACTTTGAGGGAAGACGATGTGTCTTGTACCAAAATTTAGGTCAAATGTCAAGGTCACTGTGACCCCAAAATCAGGAAATCATTACAAGTCACATTTTCATATGCCTGTCGAAGACGAGGTCATGTAATGTGATGTTGGGTTCTGTCCATTATCCGTTAACATTTGTTGTCCATGCGATATCTCTAGTTTCAAGGTATGGATTGGTACCAAATTTTGAGTATACCTTACTTGCATGGCAAAGAGGAGCCATACATCAATTTGTCAACGGTCAAGGTCACAGTCCTCCAAACCTGAATCAAGTTTAGCCGACTATATGTGTTAGTTCTCTCCCCTACATGTATATAGCATTTGTCCTGTGGAGTTGCCTGCCATGTTTGAAACAGCTACATTTAGTTAAACTGTTGTGAAATAAAAACCATACAATTACTAATTTAACGGAGAGATGGGTCCTTTATGACCTTCATACCTGTTTTAATATTAACTCAAGAACAAAGGTTTACTTCATCACTTTCTTCTTCCTTCATGAAAAATTTTCTCGTCTGAGAGAAATCCATTTGCAGAAAAACTACTATTTTCTTGTGTTTGACTATTGTCGATTTCAGTGTGGGATATGTGAGCTCTCGGCTCTTGCTCCAAGGTCAACTAGTTGCCAAGAGTTAAGCTCATTTTAGGTTATCATTCAATATAAGATGTGATATATGTTACATTCTCAGAAGCACAAAATTGTAGACCTTTCTCTGGATTGCTAGCTACCAATTGGAATCAAGGCTATTAAACAACCTTGAAATTTGGACCAATGTGATTCCAGATATACGGGCGTATATTGAAGCCCCTTGGGCTCTTGTTCAGATTAGGGTGGACACTGATATTTTTCTGTTGTCAGCTTGTGGGTTCCCAAAGTAAGCTTACATCATTCACAGATTTTCATTCATGCTACAGTTATTGAACCCATTCACTCACCCTGGAAATATACTCTCACCCCATAGGGATTTTCTCTACCTTTTAAACTAAAGCTAAGCCTTGCCCTACCGCCAACCCTAATATATTCTGCGAACTTGCATCATGCCAAAATTATTGAATACCTTTCTCTGGGAGTCTCCACCACATACAGATTTTGGAGTTTAATTGAACTCTCTGTTTATTATTATGTGCCCTGAAGGGCCCGATCTACTCACAAAGTTATGTGTATCAATTTGAAAAACAGTTGTAGGACTAAACTGTTCTTTCTGTGTATTTTCATGTTTTCTCCTTTAGTATCCAATCATGTGTGTATTTACTTTGGCAGGTACTACAGCCCTGGTGGCCCTGTTGAAAGATGATGTTCTCACAGTAGCTAATGTGGGTGACTCCAGGGGAGTGATATGTGATAAAACTGGACGCGCAATACCTCTATCTTTTGACCACAAGCCACAGCAGGTACTGTAGAAAAGTGGCAATACTAACATTTGTAGCATACGGTAATTTCCCTATTAATTCATCTTCCAAATTTAATTCGAAAACGGCCGATTTTTCCGCTGTCGTGATTTTGTCCATCCTAATAAAACGAACACGGGAGCATTTTCAATATCCGTGAAACAATAAATTCGAACACTCCCGTTTTCGCCACGGAGTTCGTGCCGATGACAGTAAAGTGAATATGTTACTAGAATCTCGTATAGTATATCGGCGTATGCTATTATTTGTAAGCGCAGAGAAACAACAGGGAATGGTGCAATATAATCAGACTGAATTACTATTACTTACAGTCTATAAGGAAAAAAATTGATTCAATTAACTCCGCAGTCCTGTAATTTTATCCTAACTTGATCGCGTTTTGCCGCAGTCGGGAAAAATATATACGGTAGTCCCCCGCACGTGGTCGAGTGTCTGCACACGGCCCGCTATTGAATCATTCTTCAGTTTCCAGCGGTCGTATATCAAATATCTTTCTTTAAACCAGCATTCCTTTATTTGAAAAACACACATTATTTTAAGTAACAAATTTGAGAGATCTTCAACGTTAATATATTTGTTCGTCGTATATGCTAAACCCCTCGCTGTGCCCCATTTACCTGCCCGACCTGCCCTGTATTATTCGTATGGGAGGCACTTGGCCCGTGTTCAAAGGAGGCACTGGAAGGGAGCAGAGTTCAAACTTTGTCGGGTGACGTTCCCGCGGAGATATCAAGTTGTAACGTGTGTGCTGGTGAATTGCATCAGATTTCTTCACAGCAACTGAATTCTTCGTTTGGGGAAAGCAAGATGCGATTTAACCTTTCGGTATGCTGTATGCTATTCGTTATATTTTCAGGTGAAGTGGACAATCATACGACCATTATTTGACGTCAAAAATGAGCCATCACGAAAAGCCTTTTGGAAGGATGTAGATTTAACGTTGATTTTATTTTAGTATTTTGATCAATAAAAATTTCTAAAAATAAAAAATCTGGACTACAATTTTCGAGCATCACTTGTTTGTGCATGACAACGTATCGACACACGCCTGGAAGATCACAAACAATGGTGAAAGGGTTTCCTTTTTTCTTTCAGAACATCCATTCCCCCCCTCCCTCCCGCCCCCCCCCCCCTAACAGTCCATACGTCCGTGTTTTTATCCACACGACAAGGTGAGGTATTTACGCAGACCCCATGTGGTAAGTATATTTGACCGTAAACAAACCTACAGAATTACGGTGATCGATCTGACTCGTCCTGCATTCTTCATCAGGTTCTCTGATTTTTCTCCCTTCTAATAATACTCAACATACAATACAATATCTAATAGCATGTTCGTGAAAGAGGCCGTATTTTTATTATTATCATTATCAAGGTTCACTGTATAGGAAACAAACTTGAAACGATGTGTTCACATCGCACGACATAATAGTATACCGCCTCGGTGCCCCTCAATTTCCTACTGAAACACCAAGCCTCCACATGAATGGCATTTGCTGCAGGTCTCCTTTGATATTTAAATTGTCAATGGCTACATTGTTTTGAATACCGGGATAGTTTGCTAATGAAGTGTTTAGTTTATTTTTAGCCTGTCCAGCTATTTCCCCATTCAGCACAGCTTGTCCTCCAGAGAAAACCACATAAAATGGAAGAATCCAAAGTCAGGATAGGGGTGACAAGATGTTTCAGTTTCCAGTGGAGAGAATCTGAACAGCATGAAATATATAGTGAAATAGGAGAGTCCACGTGCAGCATGCAAGTTTCACCCAGACTGGAAATGACACTTATTCATATGCAAATGAGATCCTGTGTAATAACATTGAATTGACTGCCTGGGGAATACCTTGTCCCTTCGGAAGCCCAAATTCAGCTCTGGGTGAGGATGCGCGATTCACCAGCAAGAGGCAATTGAAAGGGGTTTCAAATTAACGCTGCAGTATTATGGGTTTGTGTGTTAATGTGTGGCCCTTGTTTGTCCTGTAAATTTCACAAAACCTCATTCAAAGTTGTTATATCTTGGCTTTGATTGCATCTATCGTTTAATGAAACATAGACAGGAAATCACACAGTTGACAAACATCAGTTTTCCCACCAGGGGACACAAACAAATTTTGCGATGTGAAGCGCCGACAACAATCATCTCTGCATGTGCTCTGTTTTGTTCAAATATAGTTATCATAAAGACTTACTCTTTCCGGTTTTGTTAAATATTTTATTGTGAATGAAAATATTTCTTACGAATACCCACGAACTTACCAAAATTCCAGCAATCAAAAATTCTTTGGAATTACACCGCGCATTTTTACACTAAGAATCAAAACATCGCTAACGCCATTCCATTACTCTATATGCTAAACAAATTTAAGAAACATTTAAATGGCATTAGGTAAAGTTTCGGAGATGAGAACATACCAGTATTTAATTAATATTCAGAACGATATCATACTTCGACTTTTACTTTAGTAAACTGTTACAGTACCGGTACCGTAATAGATATTCTCATACTTGAAACAAACCAATCGAAACGTGTATTGCCGACTGACATTCGGTTCTCTTGTACAATCCGCCGTTAATTCAACATTAATTTCGTGTCATAGGTCCGGGATATTTATTCAAGTCCTGGATGGTGTGTGTAAAATCATGCACAGTGAAGACCAAAAAATCTATGACAGTCCGCTAATCGGTCTAAAACTTCGTGATAAAATCCTACACAAATTTGCCGTTGGTTCATTTGTAGGGTTCACAAAAACAACGTCGACATACCGAACGACTCGAACATGGAATACTCTAATATGTGTATAGTTTTATATTTCCAGAATATTCATTCAATTCCATGTCAATTAGGTTTCATAATATAGATCATAGCTAATACTGAACAAAAAGGAAGGAAAGCGTTCAATGTTTTGGCCTACAATTACGATGTTATTATGGACGCGAATTTACGGACGTCAGCTCAAAAATCTGCATGATCGTGCTGAACATGTCACTCGATAAATATGCTCGACTTCCTCGAATAAAATTAGACGCCTTTATCAGGGTAGAGGAGATATTCTGACATCATACACTGCATTTTATGGAAACTGATGCGATATCAAAGTTAATACACGGTAATAAATACGATCACTACGACCACGGCCAAGCGGTCCGCCATTTTGGATTCTCCGTGAAAGTCGGCGCGACATTTAATTCGAACATCGCGTTTTTCTAGAATTCGCTCAACAAATAATTCGAAAGTAGCCAATTTTTGGAGTGCTGAGTTTCATCACTACATCGCGAATTAATAGGGAAATTACCGTAACCGGGAATTGTTTTTTTTGCTGGGGCGGATACGGGCCTGTATCCATAACATTTCCTCAAATCACCGAAAAGAGATGATGACCCCCAGCCACAATTCACCACTATATAGGAAATTTCAAGTTACTTCTTTTGAAGCCCAATTTTACCATGTGGCTGTCAAGGAGCGAACAGAAGTTCTCATTTATCTCAATATTTAATTTATTCCAAATTAGACAAGTGTTATCATTACCAAAAGTAGAGAGCTGTATTAGCTGTGCCACCGGTGCAAATTCAAATGTTAATATCTCTGAAACCATTAAATAGTTTTGGGTTGAACTTTGTGTGCCATCTCCTTAGGTTTGGGAAATTTGTCTAGTTGGATTTTAGTGGCTGTAATTCATCACTAGGTGGTGCTGTATTGAGATTATAAATAAGCCTTTGTAACATGATTTCTGTGAAATTCGATTATAATGATCTTCAAAGAAAAACTAAGACTGAAAAGTTTTTAACGTGGCTGGCTTTATCTCAATTTTATGCATTAAAAACAAACTATGAAAGTATAGCATTATGGATGTGACAATTCACGTGATAAATCACTGTTTCAAATGAAATCAAATTATATGCTCTGATTTATCATGAATATCTCCGTAACCAATAACCTGATCTTGCCATTTGTTCATTTGTTTCCCTTCCTCCTCAATCTCAAACATGCCAAAGAACCAGGGTGTTAGCCAGAATCAGGAAACAGGGTGTCTCACCCAGTTACTATCACAGGACAAATAGGCCGGGGTCCATGGGCCTCCCAGGCCCCAGAAGCCCCAGGGGTCCAGATGCTCTGTGATGCATTCTAGGGCAATTCTGGCCATGTAGAGAGCACATCTCTGAGCCTCTTTCTACATAGGCCTACTTTCAGGGTCATTTTATGCAGTATAAAAATGGAACAAAGTCTAAACTTTCAAGGATCACTCTTCCCAAAATTGCCAATGCAATGAAGAATAATATTGAAGAGAGTGATCACTCTTGTATCACTCAAGCAAACCAGAATCCAGTGATCTTTTTATTTTTTTTTTTATTTTAAATTGTTGATTTATTTGTTCAGTTTTCATTATTTTTTAGTTTGGTCTGTTAATTTGTTTTCAAACATGTACATTCTAATAAATGATTTTTCTTTATTGTCCTCCGCCACGAAGTGGTGGGAGGACTTGGAAATGCTAGCCGTCCGTCCTTCCGTCCGTCCCTCCGTCCGTCCTTCCGTCCGTCCCACATCTTGTGAACGCGATATCTTGAGAACAATTCGACCAATCGACTTCAAACTTGAGAAGGTGCTTCACATCAGTTAGACGGCCATTGGTATTGATTTTCACTGAGGTACGTAATCCAAGATGGCCGCCATCGACCATATTGGATTCTGTCCGTCCCACATCTTGTGAACGCGATATCTCAAGAACAATTTGACCGATTGACTTCAAACTTGAGAAAGTGCTTCACATCAGTTAGACGGCCATTGGTATTGATTTTCACTGAAGTACGTAATCCAAGATGGCCGCCATCGACCATATTGGATTCTGTTCGTCCCACAACTTGTGAACGCGATATCTCAAGAACATTTCCACCAATCAACTTCAAGCTTGGGAATGTTCTTCACATCAGTCAGACGGCCATTGGTATTGATTTTCACTGAGGTACGTAATCCAAGATGGCTGCCATTGACCATATTGGATTCCATCCGTCCCAGATCTTGTGAACACGATATCTCGAGAACAATTCAACTAATCGACTTCAAACTTGGGAAGGTTCTTCACATCAGTTAGACGGCCATTGATATTTATTTTCACTGAGGTACGTACTCCAAGATGGCTGCCATTGACCATATTGGATTCTGTCCATCCCACATCTTGTGAATGCGATATCTCGACAACAGTTTGACCAATCCACTTCAAACTTGAGAATGTGCTTCACATCAGTTAAACGGCCATTGGTTTTGATTTTCACTGAGATACGTAATCCAAGATGGCTGCCATGGACCATATTGGATTCACTCCGTTCCACATCTTGTTAACACGATATCTCAAAAACAAATCAACCAATCGACTTCAAACTAGGGAAGGTTTTTCACATCAGTTAGACGGCCATTGGTATTGGTTTTCACTGAGGTACATAATCCAAGATGGCTGCCATTGACGATATTGGATTCTGTCCATCCCACATCTTGTGAACGCGATATCTCGAGAACAGTTCGATCAATCGACTTCAAACTTGAGAATGTGCTTCACATCAATTAGACGGCCATTGGTATTGATTTTCACTGAGGTGTAATCCAAGATGGCTGCCATTGACCATCTTGGATTTCACTCACCCATATTGTACCCATCTATTCCACTCATCGATTTATAAACCTCACCATCCACAAATCCATATACAACTACAGACGTACATTCCAGTGTTACACTACCCATTACTGCTTCCCAAACCTCCTCAAATTGTCTCAACAATTCGAGATGAACGTCTCTTTCCACATACACATATCAACTTTCCAAGTTATATTTAAGGAGATATTGAAAGCGTATATGCTGTATGCTCTCAAACAGGCTACTTGGCGGAGGACCTGCTAGCTACTCAGCTTGTTTATGTTATTTTATTTTATTCAATATAGCCACAAATGAAGTTATGTAAGAACTGGAATGAACTAGGCCCTTGAAAAAGAAACGTCGTCGTTGTTGCGTTTTGGTCAAAACAATAACCTGAAATTTCTTGTCTCGTCACTCCGAGCCCCTAGCCGACCTCCTTGATGATACACTGTGCATTTGCATTGTATTTAACGGCATCATTGAGAGCCAGGAAAAATGTTGGTCCATGCTTGCTTTCTCAGATATTATTTTGCATTTTTTGCAACAGAACTGGTGATGATGTTCGCCAGTTTCTCTTTCACTAACCAGGAGGCCGCGGGTCACACATTGCATTTGCCGATCGGCTGGCAGTTAGTTCATCGTCATCCCTCGAATCCTCATTGTCAGTCTCCGACATGCATGACTCTACGTTTTCCTTGCTGAAGAAATCTGTCAATAATAGGCCTTGTTAGTTCATTTTGACATCTTGCTGCTTTGAAATTCTCTCATGGAGTAAAACCAATCTCCGCGCAGATAGATTGATTTGTTTTGGGGGATGATATCATAGTACCCTTGTGCAGAGAGTTGAGAGACCACATTCTCAGTGGCTTATTATTCTTTAAACTGCATACGGTACAGTGGGTTGGAAAATCTGTGCGCATGACAGATGAAATGAGAAAACCTTCAGGAACAGGGTTGCCCTCGTTTTCAAGTTCACACCTTGGATTTCTTAGACAACAGGGGATTTCCGCGTGGTCGAAGTCCAACAACTACAACAGCCACGTTTGGGTTTGTTTTTTCACGAGTTTTGTTTAATTATTTTGCTCTTGGAAAACACACCATCTCCGTGATATGCCTTAAACATTACCAATAAAGAATAGCCATCCCGTTTTTTAATTGACCGTCTCAATGTTTGAAGCTTCTTGTGATGTCGGACATCCTTCCCATCTCGTGCATAGGGGTTTTAATACAATAATTATGAGTGCCCGTCTCAGTTTGTCACCGCCCGTCTCAGCGTCTCACTGACTGACTGCCCGTCTCAAAGACAGGAAGACGTGTGGCTGGCTAATACTATGCAAAGAACTTTCTCTTATATTTGTGGGAATGCTCTTTTCATTTCTTGCACAAGTTTTCATTCAATAAGTAATTTCAGTGTACTTTTTTACTCTCATTCCAGCTAAAAGAACGGAAACGAATCAAGAAGGCTGGTGGTTTTATAAGTTTCAATGGTGTATGGAGGGTGGCGGGTGTTTTAGCCACCTCCAGAGCCTTGGGAGACTATCCCCTCAAGGAGAAAAACTTTGTAATAGCTGAGCCGGACATTTTGACCTTCAACTTGGGTGAATTAGAGCCTGAATTTATGATTCTAGCAACTGATGGATTGTGGGACTGTTTCTCAAATGACGAGGCCGTAGAGTATATTCGGGAGAGATTAGGTGAACCTCATTTTGGTGCCAAGAGCCTTGTGCTCCAAGCCTACTACAGAGGGTCCTTGGATAATATTACTGTGATGGTGGTCAATTTCAGAGCCCCAAAGGAGGCACCCAAGCTTCCTCAGTCTCCCAGATAACTATAGCTTTAGTGTGTAGTAGCAAATTAGGGTGCTATGAAAGGGTAGTATTAAATATACCCCAAACTAGGAATCCGAATTATTGTTGATAATGTTATATTGGGTTATGAAGTCTTCAAACTGTTTTCCCTCTTTCGGATTGATGGACAATGGTGAGATATCCACCCCTTTATATTAGGCATGTAGTGTACAGGTTAAAGAAGAACTGCATGTGTTCAGATACTAAGGAAATTTAAGGGGTTATCTCCACTATGAATAGCGAAGTGAGTGACCCAATTTGCAATATTCATCACCCTGCATCTGTTGTGTTCTGACAGACACGCCCATGTATACAATGTGTAATTGTTCTAATATAGTATACCATGATAATAGCCAAGTTAGATAGGAGTTGCAGTACATGGATTATCATGTACATGTCCCATTGCTACAGTGTATTATTAAGTGGATTATTGTTGCCCTGATCAGCCTTGACCTGATGTCCATCCTGAACAGGACTATTTTCATAGGATAATATTTTAGTAGTGCTTTTCACGGGGCGATGTAGACCGGTAGGGTCTAATGGTCCAGTTATATTACTGAGGAATAACTTGAGCAGAGTGACTGGTTGTTTATTTGACTGCTCTATACTCTAAGAAGAGCATAACCACAGTTCAGACAAGATAATTTAGTCTCTTATTTTTGCTATATTTTGTATCAACAGGTCTGTCAGGGAAGTTATATGTTTTCTGATATTCTTATATAGGTTCAGATGTCATGTTCACATAGTTTTTTTCTTCTGTTTTATAGCCTGAATACAATAATGGATACCATTCAGGGGCTGCCTCAGAGAGTTTTTGTGAGAGGATCTCCTAAATCTCTGGCTATCAAAAACTTGGAGTACATAATAAATGCAGGAAAAAATAATTTAAGGCATACTTACATGTTAAGTTTTTCTAGGTTTCCATTCTTGCAGAAATTATATGCACAGAATCTAACTTTGGGACTTCCACCAACATCCCCTCCACCAGACTCTCTACGTGTATTGTAGATATCTTGCCTACTTTTCCCTTGTACAATTTTCGGAAGATGGAGCATGTCTTTTATCATGTTCATGTTTAGCTTTTTTTTGAGCCTCGTATTATTCACTTGAACTATTGTTATATATTTGTTCAACATTTTCATGTACATTTTACAAAATGTTGCAAATATTCTTTAGCTGTTTTTTTTTTTTTTTTTTTTCCTTACCTACAGTCATGACAGTCTACTGTGCAATTTTTAGACAAAAATACTAAAAGCCCATGTTATAGCATACATATTTGATTACCAACATTTAATCACATGACTCCAGAAGGGGGCATCTAAAAGCCAGGCTGATTTGTATTGGGAGAATAATTAATATGAATAATACCTTAGCATGATCTAAATGTTGAGGCATCAGTAAGCAAGTTTATAGAAGACTTGTTTGAAACCTGTCAGAATTATCATGGCGAAGAGAGCAAATCTGAAAATAAGCATTTGTATGATGATAATTAGCGCAGGAAGCCAGAATAATCCACTTTACTGTCCAATACTATTTAATGATATGCAAGTAGAATGGGAATATAATTTCAACAATCTGCATTGATAAAGTTTATATCAAATTTCTTAGTAACTATTGGTTACCATTAGTAGTATTTATTTGTTTATTTTTTTTTTGTAATACACAACTGTATCAATTTTACATTCATGAGCTTTTAGATACACCCTGACCTGCCCCATCCAAACACCCTCTCAACACCCCCATGCTCTAGATATCATTCAGATAGTGTTTATTATTGCTTCAAATATATGGTATGCTGGACTACAAAAGGCCAAGTTGCCCTAAAATAGAAGTATTCGTTTTCACTAAACGGTGTTAGTCATATGTTTAGGGAAAATGTATTGCCATTCCTCCATACAATCAAGGACAATCCACGAAAATGGTGAAAGGTTTGAATTCCCTCCAAGACTCAAATCCCCGTCCCCCACCACCACTCCACCACTCCCCCACCACCACTCCACCGCTCCACCACTCCCCACCTCCGCTCCCCACCACCACTCCACCGCTCCCCACCACCGCCCTCCACCACTCCCCCACCACCACTCCCCCACCATCGCTCCACCACCACCACTCCACCCACCACTCCACCGCACCACCACTCCACCGCTCCCCCACCACCACTCCACCGCTCCCCCACCACCACTCCACCGCTCTCTAATCCAGCTGTCCTTAAAAAATTTGATCACCCCCTAAAATCATTGAATTATTAAGGGATTGCCTGCATGAAGTTTGGGGACCATTTTATCAACTTTTCGGTTGTAATAAATTTCATCAACCCCTGATTTTGTGGTTGAAAATTCACTTCTTATGATTGAATTAATAGGGGTTTTAGCAAACGTATTATAAAGCTCATCATGAAGCAATAAACATGGTCAGTCATTCTTTGATGTCTTTTATATATGGGCATGAAATCCTTTCATCTCATCGATGTAGCGAGAAGTTTATATGGGACGAGGGACTGGTGCCAGTGGTGGATAGATACCTTCATATCACATCATACAATACATGTCTACGTTTTAGAAATTTTACGATATATTTTAAGAGGATACATTTTAAATATCTTCATACCTTTGTCATTATATCTCTCCAGACTGAGTGTTGCAGTTACTTTAAGACTCCGTGTGCAGAGTGTGATTGTTGCAAACCTTGATGTTCAAATGAATTGTACATCTGTGCTCAATTATAGCACAGGTATGCATAGATTGTAATGCTCTATGGTACCATAACTGCAGCAGGATTACAGAGAATACATCACCTGCTACCTGCTCAGAGATGCCAGATGCCTTTGTGATGAATCCAGGGCATTTCCCCCAGTGGACATTTCCCCCAGCGGACATTTCCCCCAGTGGTCATTTCCCCCAGTGGACATTTCATTATATGTATAATATCTTATCACTATTTGACTCATTTATCGTAAAACATATGTGGAAATCCTCACATCCTTTTTATAGAAAAAAAAATATTTAATAAAATTGTGTTTTTTGTTTGCTAAATTATTTAAAAACTATGTTCAAAATAACCTAAAAATATAGGGTGGGGGAAACGTCCACTTGGGGAAATGTCCACTTGGGGAAATGTCCACTGGGGGAAATGCCCACTGGGGGAAATGTCCATGGGGGAAATGTCCGCTGGGGGAAATGTCCACTGGGGGAAATGTCCGTACACCCTTTGTGATACATGCTATATGGGGAGAGAGCTAAGGATTAAATCCAGTCTCCATACATGCCAAACAGGGTTCTCCCATTATGACACTGATGCAAATCTGCTTTCAGTCACTTAACCAGGGTGATACAATGCCCTGGTGTTCTACTGACCGGTGGGATTCAGAAAGCAGTGGATTCTGCAACAGAGAATAATTAGTGGGTTTTAGAGATTATGGCACCTGTCAGAATTAAGCAGAACTAAATTACCTTAGAGATATATTCTAGGAACCTTGCTAGTTACAGCAATGTATGATCACATGGTAAACTGTTAAAAAAAATACTTGGCTTGTTTCAGCATGTACAAGAACATATTTTTGAAGCCAACACTACTTGTTTCAGTAAAATAATAGTGTTATTTTCAAAGTCGATAGCTTATATGTATGATGACGTACACCAGTATGAAATGAAATACCTTCTATGTTAAGTTTTATAAAGAAACCTCAGCTGATTTGGTGCAGTGATATTCGCCTTCAGGACTAATCGGGACTGGGGCAGGGAGGATTGACATGTGACAATGGGGAGATAATCCTGGCTGCTCCAAGTTTGAGATTGAGTCTTCACTTTCAGAAATTATGGTATGTAATTGTTTCAGTAATCATTGTTCAGGTCTAGTATATTCTTGGATGCAAAAAGTGGACATATTTTGTGATGGTTATGTCTGTCCATCTGTCATATCCATATATATTCTTCTGTGTCTGGTATATCTGACTTCTATATATCACTACTGCATGCATGCGTCATTAAAACCCCATTAGAATGTCATGAAAAAGGCATTAATCATGAAAATCCAATTAAATTGGCCATTAATGTTTGTTACTGCCCATTTAGGAAGTCAATTTAAGGGGGTCAGTGAACAGGTTAATGGCTTTTAAGTTCATTAATTTGTTACCATAATTTTAATGACTAATAATTTTATGGCAATGATGATAACATTTTCATGACAAATTAATGGTTTTGGATTAACAGATTTTAATGGTTTTTAATATGTATGCAAATAGTAGTGTTTTAACCTCAATAGTTAATGGTATTTTAATGACTTAACACCATTTTAATGGCATTTCGTGCAGTAGTGTATCTACAGTTGCAATTCTTTGTGAGTGGATACATTAAGGGAAGAAGATGTGTTGCATACCACAATTCAAGGTCAGGTCACTGTGTCCTAAATAACAGGAAATCATTAAAAATTTCAATTTCCGTGAGTAGATATATTGGGATAGACGATGTGTTTGAGTATCAGAACCTGGAAATCAGGAAATAGCATTATAACTCCAATTCAGGGCTATGGAATGGGACCAAATTTCCTGCATATCACCAAGTCCTGCCTAACAAGGAACCCATGCATTTGAGGAAAGAAACACCCTGTTGATTTTTATGTAAAGAAAAGTCAAGATGATGCTGTATTTTGCTAATGATAACACTAATTCTTACACTCAAAAATTAAAATATTGTTGAGTATTGTATGAGCGTATATTGAAGCCAATTTTGTCTCTTGATTAAATTGTAGTCCTTTATGTTCTGTAGAACATTGTTCATACATGTCTTATCATGCATATGAGAACTGTTCATAATTTGTAGATACAAATATACATTAAACATAACCAATAACAATTAGTTAAACATGTAATACTACTGCAGTCTAATATCATTATCATTGTAAACACATGCAAATTATTGGAAGGTTTTGGGGACTGTGAATATTTTTGTGCCAAAGACCTGGAGATCATATGAATAGTTACTATCTGACGAAAAGTACATTTTTATTTCAGTGAGTTCGCCTGGCTTCCTCGATACTCTAATGATCTAAAGCTGTAAATAGGATATAATCATGAATAAATTTGATACTTCAGCTGTGATTGAATGTTTATATCTGTATCTTGAACTAGGTAATTCTAAAACCTCGGACTGTAGCCTGAGATAATGATGTTGATCGGTCGGGTCTGTTCAAGTCGTTTATAATAATGATATGAGAATTATTAGTTATTGCTAGGATATTGTCATAATGTTATAAGCTAATTATTGCTCGAATAATGTCATAATGTTAAATCTCTGAAGCCATTTTCAGAAATGTTTTGAGGAATCTCTGCTTGCTTTAAATACACATTCATTAGCGAGAAATTTGGAAAAGGGATGTTTGTTACCAAAAGATGTGAACCCTCTTTTTACATGCATGTTTGTCCACATAAATTGTCTTATGCTGATTTGCTGTTATAGAGATCAGAGCTAGGCTAAATTTAAAATAATTTGTTCTGTGAGCTTTTGTTGTTATAATGATTATGTATACTTTTATGTGAATGTTCACTGTATGTGAATTTTGATAGCAATTTCTCTATTTTCTCAATTGTGAGAAATAAGTTTTATTCCATCATTCATATTCAGCTAGAACATAAGCACTTCTTTGAGTACTGATTGTACACTCTGGTACAAGCCCCTTGTATCGAGATGCTAGATATAAGCTAACTAATATCTATATCCATTTAAAAGTTCATATCAAACAATTGATCCAATTTTGTGTTCACATCTATCAAAGCAGTAGTTAAGGTAACATACGAAAATCTCCCTTTGGTGAAACGTTATTAATGCCAACAATTCATTTCTCTAATTCTGGACAAATGAGTCAAAATTGACATAGAGCAGCCTTGACTGATGTTGAAAATTGGGCTTTCATCTGTTTGAGGCTTTTTCGCATACGTTTTAGCATGGAGTCGATTCACATAAAATTTTTGGAAGGCTAGCAAACATAGTCTGCATTTTCACATAATATAATTTCGGTATTTTCACCAGGATGAAATAATCATTTGTGGCAATCTTTTTATGCAACTTGGTTCTTTTTTAATAAACTCCAGTGAACTACTCAATCCAGTGAACTACTGGTATTACTGCGATTTAGTGGACATTTTCAGTGTTTAGCTAGGTTGTACATGGGATTGTATTGTAAGTGAAGGGGGGGTTGTATTCTCATATGGGGTGTACATGGGATTTCGTTTTTATGAAATTGTCCCCATGCAGATCTAGGATAGATCTGCATGGGGAGAGGAAGTTTGTTTTAGAAATTTATGAGCTGTTCTTTCTTGGTAAGAGCCCAAATACTTAGATGCATAATAAATGTAATTTTTATATACCCTCAAAGAGGCAAATGTACTGTGTTATGTGATGACAATGTCTTGTCTGTCCATTCGTTTGTGCTCAGTCTACATCTCTGACAGTGTTCTATACAGTTGCAATTTTTGGTGAAAGGATACCCTAGGGGGAGACGAGGTGTCGCATACCAAAGTTGAGGTCAAAGGTCCCAAAAATCGGAATGTCATTGAATATTTGCAATTTTTTGGTGACTTGATACACTAGGGTAGAAGATTTGTCGCATACCAAAATTGCGGTCAAGCTCAAAATGTCGAGGTCAGTGGCCCAAAAATCTGGACAGCATTGAGAATTGCATGTATAGGTGAGTAGATACATTAGGGGTCAAAAGATCAAAGGTCACTCTGCCCGAAAATCTGGAGATAGTTGAGAATCTTGATTCAGTGTTCTAAGCTGTTTTATTACTCTAATCTAGGGCTTTGGAATATGATCAAATTTCATATACCATCAAGTCATGGCAAACCTAATCATTATGAGAAATATATCTTGGCATCATGTGGGAAGAAACGCCATAATGATTTTGAGATCAAGGGTCACTGAACTCGCAAACAAGGCAATGCTGTATTTTGGAAAAGCTAATTGTTACAGTCCAAAGGTAGAATCGGTTGTTCGGCGTACATTGAAGGCAATTTTTGCCCTTGTTTGTTATATTTACAGTTGGCCTGTTTTATGTTGCTGTAAATCATGTTGGGTATGGGCTTGCAGCAAAATATCAATTAATGCATACATGTACTTTCTCAATTATTGGCTAGTTAATTGTATTCTTGTGTATATTATTATTATTGTCCCATATATAGTAGACAAAAGCCACATATTTTATTCATGTTTTAATGTAATTGTACCAAGGAGATGTATATTTGGTGTTTGTTTTTCTAGTCAATGTTCTCCTTGTTCATGTTTATATCTAGAACCGCTATCTTATGTTGTTGGAGGAATCTTTAGTGTATATATATATATTTCTTTTTTTCATCAAGTGTGAGCACTGAATTTTTAAAATGAACGTATTTTGTCCATGCCATAGATAATATACACAAACGAATTGTACATAGACATGAGAGCTACATGTACCCGTCCAAATGTGACTTATTTCATCCATCGATGTCTTTTTACAATCTGTCAGAAGACCCTCTGGAATTCTAAATTTGTCCGAAAAAAATCGAAAAGGTGAGATTGCTATTCTCGTTGGTGGAAAGAAATTTCTGATGTTCACTCTCATGATTAACCCATAAAATTGGGTCTACATGCACATCATCGTGTGATTGTTTGAGGGAGAAATAATAATTTTTCAGTTAATAACACAAATGTGTTAATATTTATATTGTGTATCATCCAATGGATTTAGCCAAAACCCTTTCTTATATATGAACTGATGTTGGCCATCTCTTGTCAATAAAATGTGAATTTGAGTAATTTGACATTTTTTGAAGAAGAATAAGAGGGAGAAGAAGAATCAGAGAATTACAAGTTACCAGACCCATAGTATAAACAATTAACCAATACAATTCTCAATAACCGGGCACCGAGCTTCTACTAAAGGCAGTGAAAAAGAATTGAAATTAAAGATATCTCCTGTCATTGAATGGATCCCTTATATTAGTATAGTCATACCTCCACAGGTACACTTGTTCCATGGAAAATTTTTAATTACAGATTTTGCTCGAACTTATGGATGAACGAATTGGCTTCATATATTCTGGCATCCAGTGAAAACTTGCTTCATGATATGCACATGTAACAAACTATGAGTATACCTTAACCATGGGCCAAAAAGGAACACTATTCATTTTAAGTCAAAAGGTCAAGATCACTGTGGTTTAAATATCAGTATATCATCAACAATTCATATGTTCATGTTATAATACAGTTCAAAGATGTAGATTGTGATGGTGAAGACGCTTATTGATGTTTACCCCTCAGTTTGATGTCTGCTTGGTCCATTTGTCCATCTGTCTGTTCTTCTTGCTTGATAACACAATGTGTTTTGAAGGATTATAGCCAGGCTTTAAAGGGTTAGATTTAGGCAGGCACAGTCAGGCATATATTGAAGCCCATAAGGCTCTTGTAATAAGTGGGCAAAATATGATAAACAGCACAGGGATGTTTTCATCATTTTTAGCAAAAATGTGACAACGTTCACCAAAACGATAATTGGATTGATGCAGAATATAACATCCTGGTCATAGAAATACTTGACTGATTTTGGTATTTTTACTATGATGATGAATATTCCCTGGTGTAAAAGCCGAAGAATGAACTAAATGTAAACACGTTCCAAACGATTATAGGAAACGAAACGCTTTCAATATCACTAACGATGTCTTAAATATTTCGTTTGTCATAACCTGTTTCCCTTATCAAACGCGTTTGCTCAGATCGAAATGCGTTCATACATGAACATTTTCCTTTCGTTCAAATCGCCCAAACCAGGCCAAGAACACTCTTAAAACACAAGTGTTGTAATGGTAACATTCTCCAAGTGTTATACTTAATACAATTTAAAATGTTGAATACTAGTTAGAGCATTTCCACAAAGTGGATGCTCTTATGTTTTCATGAGAAACGGCTCCGCCGGATCCGCCGGCGCCACCGCCACCGCGACTTTAAACGTGAATATCTCTGAAACCGTTAAATATTTTCAGGTCAAACTTTGTGTGCTATCTCCTTAGGCCTGGGAAAAGTTTCTGGTTGTGTTTTGATAGCTGCTGCTCACCACTAGGTGCCGTTGTAGTCGGAGCATAGGTGAACCTTTCTGTGACGATTTCGTCTGAACGACTGGTTTGATTTCTATGAAATTTTATTACAATGGTCTTGAAGGATAGGCAATGTGCTGAAAAGGTGTTGGTGTAGTTGGCATAATTTTAAAGGCACGTTTTTTGCATCTCAAAAAAAGAAGTTTTTCGTGAATTGAAAATTTAGCAATTCGCTTGGAGAAATATTTAAAAATTGTTCTATTCTAGGTTTCCAAGCATAAATATAGGATTGCCACATGATAATTCCCTTTCGGCGCAAACCAAATTGTCATTTAAATGAAAAATCTCAATTATTTTCTTGACGGCAAAACCTCCAACCATTATCATGATTAAAGTTTTTGCCATTGAACTCTTTATGTGCCATCTTCCTAGGGCTTTGCATTTCACCTGCTTGTTTTTCGTGGTATTTGGTCATCACTAGGTGGCGTTGTAGTCAGAGCATAGGTAAACCTTTCTGTGACGATTTCATCTGAACGACTGGTTTGATTTCTATGAAATTTTATTACAATGGTCTTGAAGGATAGGCAATGTGCTGAAAAGGTTTTGGTGTAGTTGGCATAATTTTAAAGGCACGTTTTTTGCATCTCAAAAAAAGAAGTTTTTCGTGAATTGAAAATTTACCAATTCGCTTGTAGAAATATTTGAAAATTGTTCTATTCTAGGTTTCCAAGCATAAATATAGAATTGCCGCATGATAATTCCCTTTCAGCGCAAACCAAATTGTAATTTAAATGAAAAATCTCAATTATTGACTTATAACGGCAAAACCTCCATAACCATTATCATGATTAAAGTTTTTGCCATTGAACTCTTTATGTGCCATCTTCCTAGGGCTTTACATTTCACCTGCTTGTTTTTCATGATATCTGGTCATCACTAGGTGGCGCTATAGACATGAATTCAAGTAAACTTGTGTGACGCGATATCTTCTAAACAACTTGTTTGATTTCCATGAAATTTGGATATAATGATCTTGCAAGATAAGCAAAGGACTGGCAATGATGGCGAAATCAAGGAGGCGCGTTTTTGCATCCCAAAATAAGATTTTTTTTGACAAAATGGAAATTTACTTTGAATCTGGGAAAAATACTTCTCGTTTGCTGAATATGAATATAACATTCCCAGTGTTATAATTCAGATCCCTTGAAATTCTCATGACTCCAGTCCAATGTCTACATCCCCCAGGCCACATCTGCGGATTTTGCTTCATCTTGTGATTTTGTAATATTTGTTCATCATTGAGTGGCACTATAGACAGTAAACTTATATAGCACAATTTATTGGCACTTCATGAAGTTTATTATTGTGATGTTGTTGGACAGACTAAGGATTTCAAAGAATTGAATTTTTTTCTTCTTTTTTTTAAATGACTGACATTGCTTTAGGGCCACCTCCCATACGAATTTCGCAGCCCATCAACAAAATGCTTTATTCATATTTCATTTCATTCTTTTTTACAATTCATAATTTTATTAACATTATGGTTTAAAAATTGATTGACAGGACATTGGTTCTGCTAGTGCTGGCATAGACATGTGGCAATCGGCATAGACATGTGGCAATGGGGATATTGACAACTGAATGTATCTAAATCTAGACTACATCAGGCCTTGCTTACACAAATAACTAAAATGCAACCAGGGAAAATATGCTGCTATACTGTATGGAGAATTTGCAAGTATTCAAGGGAGCTTCGATTCAGGGCATTTTGGTCAAATAGACATACATGTACTGTAACATTGATACCTGGCATGCCGTACATACGTATTGTATGTTGACCATTCCGCTACAAAATCTGAAGTGGTTGACTTATTGCACAATGCACTTTACATAGGGGACTGATGGACAGCTTGTGTCAACAAAGTAAACACTTCACTCTCCAATACTTATGTAGTAATTTGATCCAATTCATTGGTATGGCTATCCCAATTATATTTTGTTAGCCATCTCCCTAGGGCTTTAGATTTCACCTGCTTGTTTTTCGTGGCTGGGAAGCCCTGAGCTTCCAGATGTCTGGAGATGCATTCTGGCCAATTTTCAATGAATAAAATGACAAATTATCACTCCGTTAATGTTCATTGATAATTCCCTTTCAGTGCTAACCAAATTGTCATTTAAATGAAAAATCTCAATTATCTGACTTAATGTCAAAACCTCCATAACCATTATCATGATTAAAGTTTTTTCCCATTGAACTCTTATAAATGTGCCATCTCCCTAGGGGTTTAGATTTCACCTGCTTGTTTTTGGTGGCATTTGGTCTTCACTAGGTGATGTTATAGACATGAATGCAGGTAAACATGTGTAACATCATATCTTCTGAACAACGTGTTTGATTTCCATGAAATTTGGGTATAAGTATCTTGCAAGATGGGCAAAGGACTGACAAGATTTTGGTGGTGTTGGCGAATTATGGAGACGAATTTTTGCATCTCAAAGTAAGATTTTGTTTTCACAAAAATGAAAATTTGCTTCTTAATCAGGGAAAAGTAATTCTGTTTTGCTGAATATGAATGTAACATTCCCAGTGTTATAATTCACATCCGTTGTTCAAGCCAAATGAACATTTTTTTAAATATATGAAATTCTCAGGACTAGTTTGAATAAAATCACAAATAATCACTCAGTTAATGCTCAATTGTTTTGTTTTATGTGGAGGTCCTCAGAATTTATTTGAAACTCGAGATTGAAATTGCACATACCGTTGTATTTTTTTTAACTGAAACAGTAGAAAGATTTTTGAAGTGGAACTTCTACATACCTGCTATATGGCACATCCCACCTGGGAAATTTTTACGTGTTTTATCTAATTGAAGTAATCCACTGGAACCACTGATGATTTTCCAATAATAGAGAAGAAAAGCGACTGTCGGTAGGGATAACAATTTCAGTCTATATATTTCACTATTAGTTATAGCATCTTCAGCAGTGAGCAAAGTTACAAACAGCTCCATATGCACAGTATATATACAATTACAACACATATAATGTGTTCTTAGCCAATACACGTTTATGAATAGGTAAGGCAGTAAATTATGTCAGTCGGGTTGGACAGATATTAAAATGCTGTCATTTCCAGAAATTGTTAAATGTTAAGCGATAACCTGACAGCGATCTACAAATGGTGTGATTCAGGTGATACAATACACGCTCTAATTGATGAAAACAATACATAATCTGCTTATTCGGCAAGAACTAAGTAAACTGTACACAAGTTTATCACATATTTGCCTGTGATACTGGACATTTAGCCCCGTTGATACTGTGGAATGACACCGTTCCATATCATGATATGGATTTCTGCCCTCGCGCGCGGGCCTGATATCGGTTATTTGCCCTTTGGCTGATATCGCGCACAGGAGTGGTTTCCCCTCGAGGAGCTCGTCGCATTCTCTCCACAGTCTGACCGATCGCACTTTTGTGCTTTTCAGCTGGATCTGGCTACGTATTAAATGTTTTGAAGTATGTATACTCATTCCATAATCGATCCTGAATTTGAACCTTTTCCCTCTGGTGTATCATCGAAATGGGACTAAGAAATTTTTGCAACGTTGACTGCATTTTACCGAGGGTTCAATTTTCGATGAAACAGTTTCATGTAAAACTAAAATCTATGTCTACTTGTTTCGTCAATTACAAATTATGCTACCATTCATCTATAAATATGTGATAAATAGATTATGATATACCCATTTCCATATCGTCCCTGGCATCAGCCCTCGACCCCCATATCAGCCCTCGGGCCTTCGGCCCTCTGGCTGATATGGGAGTCTCGGGCTGATACCAGGGTCGATATGGAAATGGGTATACAATAATCTCTAATTACTGTATCTACATTGAATATTTCTACATGTCATGAAGTTTGGATAAGGATTGTCATTTTGAGGACCCATTTTGAGATAATATAGGTATAATTTTCTTGGCAATCCACATCAGAATTGATGGAAACCTACAAATGTTGTAACTCTCATGTTTCATAATTGTATATTCCCATGTGAGTTACAACATTTGTAGGTTTCCATCAATTCTGATGTGGATTCATTGCCAAGAAAATTATAGCTATATTATCTTAAAATGAGTCCTTATCCAAACTTCATGACACGTAGAAATATTCAATGTAGGTACATTACCACTATATCACCATACTTTATTCATTTATGTACAGTTCCCTTAATTCTTGTCAAATAAGCAGATAATGTATTGTTTTCACTGCCATCACTGTCGAAATATGGGTACCATGAAAGAGTGATAGATCACACAGCCAGTGAAGGTTCCCATTTTCATTGAATGTCGTTATTGCCTAAGTAGTATTAGCAGCATTTTACAACAACAACAATTCGCTGACTTGCAGTGAAAAATAATAGAAAGGTATTTATTTTTTGTTGTTTGGCATTTTTATTTGCTGGCATTGTTTCAGATAGAATACAACAGCCTATTTCATACAATCAGGAATGAAAAGAGGGTTAACATCTTTATGTTCAAACTTACGTAGAAATATAAAAGTGGCAATTTGAAATTTTATTTTTATTCAATTTTTTAATGTCGGTGGGCTCATGAAACGCAAAATAAAGTTGATGTTGCCTCACACTCGGTTTCTCCCATTGGTGAAGAAATCTCTTCTCAGAGGCACTTCTACCAGGGATGATTTCTGATTGCTCATCCTCCAGCGTTATGTTCCCCATCCTCTGTCCCATCCTATAAAAAATTGCCACCCTTAATAGGGGGTGTGCCCAAATTGGGGAGATCTAAAGCCCTGTGAGTACCAAATTATGTGTTACAAAATTATCTGGGGAAATGGTCTTCGCCCGTGTTTCACACGAGCTTTCATTTTATAACATTTAAAGTGTCATAATGTTGAAGACTCTTCGGATTTTAACAACATCTAAAAAATGTTGTGTTATTTTTGCGCCATGCCAGGTGGCACGCTGAGGCAGCAAGTAATTTGATTGACTTCTGCTTCACGTGATTCTTCTGCCATTGCTGGGAAGCTTGAGCCTGTGTGTGGGAAAATCGTATCGGGGATTTCCATCGCCGCTATTAATATTCCCTGTGCTATGAAATAAAAGCTGTGGCTTATGTTTTAATATGCGTAAATGCTTACCGGTATCGTTGAGTTTGCTAATTTGCGGTGAAAACCCTGAAGTCATCCATTTTGACAAGGCCGCATCGTTGTGTATTACCACGAAATTGTCGACCGAACCAATAGTCTCTCGTTTTTCTTTCGCCTAAACTTGTTGCCTTGTTGGCTGAAGGAGCGGAGTTGGGAGCATTCGTTGTACAAATATATAGCACCGAGCAAACAAAAATATATACGCTCGACGAAGCAACCATATATAATATTTATTTAACAACAGTAAAACGCATTTCGAACGCGTTTCAAACGCATTCATAAACGCGTTCGTGAACTTATTTGCAAAACGCTGAACCCGGGGCTAGGGGCCGTATGAACCCATGTACTTCAAGATCCTCATGGTACTCATATGAACAGTCACAATCAAAGCGTGACTGAGATACATCTTTTTAGCCCACCATCACCAGATGGTGGGCTGTTCAAATCGCCTTTCATCCGTGGTCCGTCGTCCGTCAGTCAGTCATACCGTCCGTCCGTCCGTCCGTCGTCCGTCCGTAAACAATTCTTGTTATCGCGATTTCTCGGGAACTACTGCACGGATCTTTCTGAAATTTCGCACACATGTTCCCCTTGGGGTCTAGTTGTGCAGATAACTTTTCTAGCCCGATTCGAAAATCCAATATGGCCACAGGGCGGCCATCTTGGATTTCCCCATGAAACCTTGTTATCGCGATTTCTCAGGAACTACTGCGCGGATCTTTCTGAAATTTTGTACACAGGTTCCTCTTGGGGTCTAGATGTGCAGATACCTTTTCTGGTCCAATTCGAAAATCCAATATGGCCACAGGGCGGCCATCTTGGATTTCCCCATGAAACCTTGTTATCACGATTTCTCAGGAACTACTGCATGGGTCTTTCTGAAATTTGGTACAGAGATTCTCCTGGGGGCCTAGTTGTGCAGATACCTTTTCTGGTCTGATTCGAAAATCCAATATGGCCACAGGGCGGCCATCTTGGATTTCTCCATGAAACCGATTTCTCAGGAACTACGGCATGGATCTTTCTGAAATTTGGTACACAGGTTCCCCTTGGGGTGTAGATGTGCAGATACCTTTTCTGGTCCGATTCGAAAATCCAATATGGCCACAGGGCAGCCATCTTGGATTTCCCGATGAAACCTTGTTATCACGATTTCTCAGGAACTACTGCACGGATCTTTCTGAAATTTGGTACACAGGTTCCTCTTGGGGTCTAGATGTGCAGATACCTTTTCTGGTCCGATTCGAAAATCCAATATAGCCACAGGGCGGGCATTTGGATTTCCCCATGAAACCTTGCTATCACGATTTCTCAGTAACTACTGCATGGATCTTTCTGAAATTTGGTACACATATTCCCCTTGGGGCCTAGTTGTGCAGATACTTTTTCTGGTCCGATTCGAAAATCCAATATGGCCACAGGGTGGCCATCTTGGATTTTCCCGTAAAACCTTGTTATCGCGATGTCTCACGAACTGCTCCACGGATCTTTCTGAAATTTGGTACACAGGTTCCTCTTGGGGTCTAGATGTGCAGATACCTTTTCTGGACCGATTCGAAAATCCAATATGGCCCCCAGGCAGCCATCTTGGATTTTCCCGTAAAACCTTGTTATCATGATTTCTCAGGAGCAACTGCATAGATCTTTCTCAAATTTGTTACGCAGGTTCCCCTTGGGGTCTAGTTGTGCAAGAAACCTTTTTTGGTCCGATTCGAAAATCCAATATGGCCACTAGGCAGCCATCTTGGATTTCCGCATGAAACCTTATCGCGATTTCTCAGGAACTACTGCACGGATCTTTCTCAAATTTCTTACACAGGTTCCCCTTGGGGTCTAGTTGTGCAAGAAACCTGTTTTGGTCCGATTCCGAAATCCAATATGGCCACTAGGCAGCCATCTTGGATTCCCATATGAAAACTTGTTATCGCGATTTCTCAGGAACTACTTCATGGATCTTTCTCAAATTTGGTACACATGTTCCCCTTGGGGTCCAGTTGTGCAAGAAACCTTTTTTGGTCCGATTCCAAAATCCAATATGTCCATCAGGCGGCCATCTTGGATTTCCCCATGAAACTTTGTTATTGCGATTTCTCAGGAACTACTGCATGGATCTTTGTTAAATTAGGTACACAGGTTCACCTTGTCGTCTAGTTGTACAAGATACCTTTTCTGGTCCGATTCGAAAATTCAATATGGCAAAACAGGCCGCCATCTTGGATTTTCCCATGCAAATTTGTTATCGTGATTTCTCAGGAAGTACTGCATGGATCTTTCTCAAATTTGGTACACAGGTTCCCCTTATGGTCTAGTTGTGCAAGGTACCTTTTTCGGTCCGAATCGAAGATCCAATATGGCCACAAGGCGGCCATCTTGAATTTCCCCTTCAAACATTGTTACCGTGAATTCTTGGGAAATATTTCATGGATTTTTCTGAAATTTGGTACACAGGTCTCACATGGGGCCTATTAGTGCAAGATACCTTCTTTGGTCCGATTCGAAACTCCAAGTTACGCTCCAAATTAATTTGGTATTCTCAAGTGACGTTGCATCACAAGAGTTGGCGGATCAAAGGGTGGGGCATATTCTATATATTGACTATAGAGAATATCCGTACCTTCACCTTTCATATCAAGGAGTTCAAATAATTCTGAATTAAAATGTATTTCTTCAAATTTTAAATCAGCCTTCTTTAGTCCATGCAGTAGCTAGTGAACTGCTCCACCGTTTCGTATGCCGACCTCAGTCTTGTGACTCAATGTCACAACTCGACAACTGTAGACTACTGGATGTTTCGATCCAAGGGAGCTAATCAGGATCCAGGCACTTTTGAAGTTTCAACATTACTGCGCGGACCGGATCCCTTCAGTATTAAGCATTTATTGTACCATCTTACTATTTTCGAGCATGGTATCTTGATTTAAACAGTATATTTATTTCACCAGGAAACAGGGATCGGCGAACAGGCAGAGCCTATTTGAACGCCTCTCCCAACAGACATAGTACACATACATGTACAATTACAAGATGCCAGACAACAGTGAATAGAATAAGAAACAGTTACAAACACAATAATTAACATGCAGTTGCATGGTATCTTAAAAGAGATATCTCAAAATAGCCCAAGAAACAAAACAGAATTAGCATTCGTTCCTAATTATAAAATCTGAAGTATGTTTCATAGCTCATGCCAAAGTGTCAAAGAGATTGGTCTTCGCTTCCAGTACCCAATGATGACACGTGCAAAAAAAATAAATAAACAAAATACTACAAAACAAAGGCGAAGGATCCTCGGTACATGTACATTCACTTTCAGACTAACTTTGCTCATTTCTCTTGTATTATAACAACCGACATAAGTAAAGTTTCTAGAAATCTTGAAACTCCTGAAACTTATTATCATATCTTGGTGTTTTTCAGTGGCCTTTTTCAATCTTTTTCACTCAGATTCAAAATTCTGTAAACAAAATTACAAATCAATTGTCTGTTCTTAGTAACAATGGACAAAAAGATCCTCTAGTCATTAGCTTACAATTATCGGACAATGGTGGGCGCCAAGATCCTTCAGGATCTCTCGTTTTAGATGACGACTCTATAACGAATATTATGGATTAAGAATACTGATCAGCGATACGGATTTGATATTTCTGGAACATCATGATGTCTTGCCGGCATCATTGAAAACTGTTGACCGCTTCTCTCTTGCAGGAAACAAGCCTATGTTTATGTATACTATGATTGTCTTTTTGAATTTGGTGCTAATACTGTTATGTGGAAAATGGAATAGGTCTTTGGATTATGGACGCGGATATTCTCTAATGGACGACGGCTGGATGATGAATGACGGACTAGACGCTTGTAATTTCAAGCAAAACGAAACGAAAGATAAATGAACCTACGGATGATTAACGCGTTTGGGAGGTATAAACGCGTTCTCTGTGAAACAAACGGAACGAATATATAACATGGTGAGAACACGATTCAAACACGTTCCAAACTCTAATAGAACGATATTATACGTGAAAACACCGGACACCGAATGCTTTTACCCCTGTATCTTCCACAGTGTCCCCTATGTCGTCGTATACATCCTCATAGTATCTTGTATGACCCATGTCATTGTATACATCTTAGTGGTATCTTGCACAATGTCATTGTATACATTCTCGTGGTATCTTGCACAAAGTCACCCATGTCATTGTATACAACCTAGTGGTATCTTACACAATGCCACCCATGTCATTGTATACATCTTTTGGTTATCTTGCACAATGTCACCCATGTCCCTATATATCCTAGTGGTATCTTTCACAGTGCCTACCATTTCATGGTATACATCCTAGTGGTATCTGAAGTATTTGTTAGCCTCCTCGTGTTGACAGTTGGAAAATTTAATCTAATTTCTGTATTCATATATGTATTTTGTATATACAAAGTCCATTCATATTTGTGTAGCAAGTGTACATGAGAGGAAATATGAATGCATGGTTTTTTTTTCCTCGACCGTGCAGGACATATTGCAATATTACTCTAATAAAAGAGAATCTGGTTCAAACTAATGCTATGATATTCATTGTTTTCTTGTTTTATAGTGGTACCCAGTTTTGTCTTCCATTAGCTGGCGATTTTGGTTGAACATTTTTACGTCACGTATCAATAACCCTAACCCTAAGGTAAACAGCTGGTCTCGCATATATCTCATATAACCTAAAGGATACGACCGGATCGCGGAAAAGTCAGCGGCTGAACTTTAGCCAAAGGCAGCGAAGATCTGGGAAGAATGTGACTGAAACGTTTTTACTACCGAGGGATGATTCAGATCCACAAGAGAGTGCGCAAGGTCCACAAGACAAACTGTCAGGCTACCGTGAACGCACTCGTGCACTGATCTTGGCCAACGAGGGAGTTCGATTCAACTGGTCACCTTGTCTGGATCGAGAAGGTTGGAAAGGAAGACCTGTCGTGTAATGACAACCAATGACAATGACAATACAATACTGACATATAATTCTATGAGCAGGTATACAGGATTCAGATCGCGGTAGCATGCATTTCCTGAAAAGAAGATCCCTGATCTACAAATTACATTTACCTGTACTCTTATAGTTATCTTTAACGGAAGTTCAATAAAATAGAAAGATATATACAAACTATCGTGGAAGCCCTATCTAAGTCGCGATCAGGCCTGGTCACAGCCACAGTCTGGTCACGACCAGTTCCTTCGTGGTTGGGTCCAGCGTCTATCTTCCTTCCCCACGTCTTCGTTCACTCCCGTATGGATGGACTTCAAGTCTCCGTCGTGTATCGTCTCACATGACCTGGCCACTCCGTGGTTAAGTCCGGCATCTATCTTCTTCCACCTGGTCTTCTTCTACGCTCGGGCTGTATGGATTTTCGTCTTCGTCGTGTCTCGTCTTACACGATCTGGCCCCTCCAACTGTTGGTAACTGTCAATGGATGCGGACGGCCTGGGCATGACAGTATTCTCACAGTACAAAGGCTTCTACGGCACCGGCCTGTCTCTCTGTAACACCGCAGGACAAATCTACTGCATGGCAGACCACAGCAGTAGACGGCACCCATCGTAGGAATTAACCCCAGGCTTCAGCGACCCCGCTCACGGCGACTCAATCTGCAGCCCGGCTCCATGGACGAATCATCAAGGCTAAAGTTCACCGCTACACGGTCCACATAGGAACTGGCAATACAGAAATCGGTAACACACGGTGGATGGGTAAGCACCTGGTCTAGGGCTCCTCTTTTCTCACTAGGCCTACTGCATGGACCTCCCTAATAGATGGTCACCTGGTCTAGGACTTCTCTTCTCCCACTACTGTATGGTCATCCGCAATAGGTGGGCACCTGGTCTAGGATCCCCCTTTTACTACTACTGTATGGAACAGTATTAATATATGATTGACCCTGAATTATATAACGTATGTACAGGGTTGTGAGAGACTGTGAATGGATAATTGTTAATCTATGATTTATTGGGTATGTGTATGAGTATGAGTATGTATGTGCCTGTAGCTTGTGAGTGTTAGCGTGAATGTATTTCAATCTGTAGGTTGTGTGTTTAAGTACATGTGTGCATGGATAATTGTTTATCTAGGATTTGTGATTGTTTTAATCACAGCCTCTTCAAGGGGACGAGCATCCCCTACCGGCTACATCGATACCATTAACCCCAGTGCTGTACCCGCACGACTGTGCAATACAGTCGAGTCAGGTAGAGATGAAGTTATAGTATGGCCACACTGTCAACACTAACGCCTGTAGTTATTTCCCAGAGCTAGACCCGCACGACTGTGCAATACGGTCGAGTCCGGTAGAGATAGGATTAAAGTAAACGTAGCCCGGGCATGTTAATGTGTGCTATTAAATTCAGCGGCGGCCCTTCTCCAATTCGGCGGCGGCAGAAATTCGGCGGCCTGGTCACGGCTCTTCTCCTGCCCGGTGGCGGCAATTTATAATATTTCTTCTCCCCAATACATTTGGATGTCTTCTCACCTCGAGATTTCTGCTAGACTGCCTCATTTTAGCGGAAGCGTGTCTTATATAGACCTACCACTCTTCTGGAGATAAAGGTAGAAACAGAAGTCGACGATGCTGGTGCCTTCTTTTATGTCATTTTACAACCCTTCCCGATCAGTTTATCTAGACTTCGCTGGGAAAATATGGCTATGGAGGAACAAACCATAATTCATAACGGACTTAACTGGTAAATCTTAACCTCCAACTCTCTCTAGTCAATTTACACGACGACCTCAAACTTCACTGTCCCTACTTCCGCATTACTGGCTGACGTCATCAACAGCGAAGCAAGCAAGCTTCACCATGGTCCCTTTTGCCGTCTCAACTGATCGTTTGAGGTAATTTCACCGGGATTTCGAAGCACTGACTGTCTCCTGGATCATTGTAGTTCATTCTAGGAAAGTTACAGAGTTGAATTCAATCAGGTAAGTGAACCGCACACGTAAACACAATGTCACTTTCGTTTTCAACTGTGATTTATTAAAGGAGAACCCAGGGGTCGCTTGCATTTCTGCACTTTCGTTACACTACCCGCACCTTCGAAGAACCTGATGCCGTCGTCATGGCTCTTGTCACGCTACCAGCAGCACAGGTGTGTAGAACAGAACATATATACAGCGTATATACAAAAAGATTACAGGATGACGGTCCATTTGACTTCCTGGTCAAGTCGTCAGATAGAATGGAGGTCAGGTCCACAGCAGGCCACAGCTGTCTCTTGCTGGAGTCCTGCATCATGCATCTGAGGCAGTGAAGCCTCGGGGTCGACCAGCCTGTTTTTGTCGCCCACAGGAGCACTTGCAGGCCGGCCCTGCAACACAGGTCATTCCTCAACGATCACGGGCATCAACCGTATTTTCCCGACCGCACGGTTGTGCATCTCCTGTCCACTGGCAGGTTAAAACGTAGTCATTAAAGCGCCCCAGTCACTGGATACGACGTCCTCGAGTCATCCCTGGAGGACTCCACGTCTCCGGCAAGGCCATCTGGTCTTCCGGAAGACGTAACTCGACTTCAATACGGGGATCAGGCGGTAATCCAACCTCGTAACCTGCCAATCTCCTAGGACGCCGGGTTCTCCGCCCACTTCTTGTCTGCCGAGGTGTCGGAGATCTCACTTCAGCTGGGTGCTTCACCGGATATGGGAAGATCGTCGCGGGTTCCGAGTTGTTCTCAGATTTAACGTCACCATCATTCTCTGCAGACTCAGTAGACGCACTATCTGACGTAGCCTTCTTGGGGGTAAAAAGGCTTTAAAAGATCATGATGGATTACACGGAGGCCACCAGCCCGACCGGCGATGCGATAGGTCACATCAGTCAGGGCTTCCCTCACAACAAAAGACCCTCCCCACCGGTCTCATGGACCCCAGTCGGGCTGCAGTAGTTTCCGGATCTCCCACGCTTAGTGGCGGAAATATACAGGTAAACCTGATCACCAGGCTTGTATTTGTGAGGGAAAGCTCTCGTATTGTAGATACGTTTCTGTCGCTCAAGCTTTCCCCGTAGTCACCCGCGCAAACTCGTGTATCTCGGCCATCTCGTTCCGGAAGTCTTCGACTCACTGCGTCGGCTCTACCTGCTGCTTCGGTGGTGCACCCAAAATCAAGTGTGACGACAAGGCAATTTCCCGCCCAAGCACCATGTTTGGGGAGTATCCTGTTGTCTTATGAACGGTCGCACGGTACGAAATTAGCACCAACGGGATTTGAAGATCCCAGTCATCTGGATTGCGGTCAATGCTGGCGTGCAACATCTGGGCTAAGGTCCGGTTAAACCTTTCAGTCATGCCGTTCGACTGGGGGTGATAGGGTGTAGTTCTCGTCTTCCTCATTCCGAGTGTTCGGCACCTCCCCCCCCCGGAATACTCTACTTTCAAACTGACGTCCTTGGTCGGAGTGGATGGCCATTGGTACGCCAAATCTGGCTACGAAGTGTCTACGATAACTGTCGTGGCTTCTTGATTTGATAAGGCTACAGCCTCCACCAAACGAGTGAAATAGGCTCCAATCACGACTACATATCTATTTCCCCGACAGGTCTCTGCCAATGGCCCGAGAATATCAACAGCAGCTCTATCTCCTGGACTTGCAGTCATCTGACCGCGATGAGGACCTCTGGGTTTTCTTCCTGCGGTTACACACGTCGCAACTCCGGCACCATTGCCGGACATCGGTCTGTGGACCAGGCCACATGTAAGCTTGTTTCACTCATGCCAAGATTTTCCTCTTCCCAAGTTGACCACGGGTTACACTGTTATGGCATTCCTTCAACACTTTCCGTCTCAGGGAGCGAGGAACCACCAACAGCCGTCGTTTCACAGGTCCCCGAGCATCCACCCATCTCCTCACAACCAAGGACCCGTTCATCTCCAGTAGACGAAAGGCACCCCAAAGGGCTTTAGTCACGGACCCATATTGACTGATGCCCTCTCTTGCTGGTCGACAGTCTTTTCACCCACTCTATAACGGGCTACAAGTCTGGATCTGCGGCTTGAGCTAGGCTGAAGTTTGCAGTCGGCAGTATTATCTCCGTAACACGGACAGCTTCCTGGCCTTCAGAACCTGTTCGACCACACTGTTTACAAGGGATACGTCTCATGGCGTCAGCGTTTCCGTGCTTCCGCCCTGACCGATGCTGGACCTCGAAATCGTAGGGCCTCCGAGGGCCTATATCCAGCAAGCCAACTGTCACTCCAGCTCCTTAAACCGCATTAACCACCTCAGGGACCCATGGTCAGTGCGCAACAGAAATTTTCGGCCGAACAGATAATGCCGAAAGTACTTTACAACAGCCAGAAGTTACCGTCCAGTCACACAGTAGGCACGTTCGGTTTTGGACAACACCCTGCTGGCATAGGCTACGACCTTTTTTTCTCCATTAATGTTCTGGGACAACACGGTCCCAATGCCGAAATTGCTGGCATCTGTGTCCAGGATAAAGGGTTGTTGGAAATCCGGCATTATCAACATAGTCGTCAGCTTCTGTCTCAGGTGGACAAATGCCATCTGGGTTGTATCATCCCACAGAAATACCGCCTTTTTCTCCGTCAGTCGATGTAAAGGAGCTGCTACAGTCGCAAAGCCTCGAATAAAACGCCGATAGTACCCAAACAGGCCGAGAAAACTTCTGACCTCCTTCTGGGAGACAGGTGTTGGCCAATCTCGTACAGCCCGAATCTTCTCCGGGTCGGTGCCAATCTCATCCTGTGTCACCACATGATCTAGGTAGAGGACTTGTTGTTTTCCGATGACACATTTCGAGGGCTTCAGTTTAAGGCCGTGTTGTTGCAGTCTTTGGAAAATTTTCTCCATCATCTCCTCGAAGGTACGTCCGAAAATTATTATATCGTCGAGATACACCAAGCACGTCTTTTAATGGAGGTCTGGCAATACAGCCTCCATTAATCGCTCAAAGGCGCCTGGGGCGGTAAAAACCCGAATGGCATGGCCCGGAATTAGTACAGGCCCCGACGAGTTGCAAAGGCGGTTTTACATCTGTCTTCCGGGGCCACCTCGGCCTGTACCTGGACATCAGGTCGAGTGTACTCCACCAGCAGGCACCAGAGAGAGAATCCAGGGACTCCTCGATTCTCGCCAAGGGGTAGGCATCTTTTTCCGTCCCTTTGTTAAGGGCCCGGTAATCGATAAAGAAACGCATCTTTCCATCTTTCTTCCTTACTAGGACAACCGGTGCAGACCAGTGTCCATTGTATGGCTCGATGACCCCTCGCTTTAGCATGTTTCAACCTGGTATTCTATTATTTCCCGAGCATGAAGATGTGAGCGTCGTGGAGGAATCGGAATCGGTGGCGCATTCCCTGTCTTGATGTGATGTTGCACCATCGTGGTTCGCCCTAAATCACTGTCATCCTTGGCAAACAATTGGGTGTAGCGGGAAACAAGGTCTTCTATGGCCAAAGCTCGTCCGACCTCTAATCTCTCACTGGACTGTTGCACTGAGGCTCGTAAATGCGGTGGACATCTCGCAGTCGGCACCGTTGTTTCGTTAGAAGCGGGACTATTCTGGTTCAGAGGCTTTGCAGTAGGTGTAGCTGAATTATCCACTACCTCCACTTCAGTCAGACTACCACACAGGGTGCCGGCCTGTACTATGGCAAGGTCAGTGGACAAGTTAAGGAACCGCAGGATAACTTCATGGTCACGGTCAACTTTGGCCAGAGATCTGGCCATCATGGTTCCTGTCTTCTGTGTCAACTCAGCAACATTTTCCACCATTCCGACCTCTGCCGGTAGTGCACCTCGGACTGTCCCCGTCACCACGGCCTCAGCTCCAGCTGGAATAGTAAAAGTCTCCGTTACAGACACCCGATGGCATTCGTGCCTTCCCACGACCTCACACTGTACATATCGGCTGCCATACTTCCCTCGTGCTTCTCCGTATCCATCGCAGTGCAGTGGGTAGTCCGGAATTCATAACCAAGGAGGGCATCCACTGTCAGTGTTCCAACAATCATCTTCTGAGTCCGGGTAGTCCCATCTATAGTTATCTTAAAGTCTGCGGCATAATTGTATCATCGGCCATACGAATGGACGCAAAGGAGGGACTTCTCAATGCCGGCCTAAGTCGTGGACACGGTTGTACACCCGAACATTTAGTAGAGAAATCGATGCACCAGTGTCAACGCAGCACAACAATCCTATGTATCCCATCTTGGCTGGGAAATACAATCCGGCTTCGCCAGAGTTATTCACCGTAGGAGGTTTCGGTTGTCTTGGGGGTTGATAATCGTCCGGCCTGCGCAACTCTGGACAATTCGCACGGTAATGGCCGTATTTTCCGGAGGACCAGCATCCTGTTGTTCGATCATGGCTGCCGGATGGTTGTCCTCACCCACGCCCATGTCCCCATCTCGACTGGTATCGTGGTGGCTGTTGCTGTCTCTGTGATTCAAGGTCTCGCTGAAGCTTCTCCTTTAAAGTCTTTATTTCTTCTCTCAACCGTTGATTCTCAGTGTCATCGACTTCTGTTGATGCGGCTACCTTGTCATCCCTCTCCGGAGCAGTTGACTTAGCCGTCGGCCAGTTCTTGCAACGCTGGAATGTCTTGAACGCTTCCAGTTTCACAGTCGCATGTATCACCGCATCCAAGGTGTTAGGCTTTGTCTACCAGACTTGAAATCTCAGCTCATCGCCGATGGCGTCCAGGAACTGATCCGTGGCAAGGGTATCTTGAATGGAGTCTCCGGCATCAGGATAAGCCAGCTGTGTCAGGCAGATTAACGCCTGGGCCAGGCCCGGAAGATCTGCATCTCTCTCGCGGTATCTAGACTTCAGCTGCGACCAAGGCTTCCTTTAAACGGTCGTAGTCGGTACTGCCCGGTGCAGACTTAAGGCTGGTTAGTACTTGCTGTGCTGACCCCCGTAAAGCGACGGCCATGTATTGACCCTGTTGCTGGTGCGTCCACCCATTTATGATGGCGCAATGACCGAAATGAGCCAAGTAGTCTCACCACAGCGTGGTACCGTCGTAGGTAGCAGCCTTTACCTTCGTCATCTCCGGCTGACTACGTTCTGCCCTGGATGTCGACGTCTGTAACGGCTGATCACACGTCATGGTAGGTGGTTCATATCGACTTCTTCTTGGCGGCGACCCGTCTTGCCTCGGTCCCGTCTCAGTTTCAGATTCAGAACGGCTCCGTCGCGGCATCTTCGCGGCCCGTCGCCCTCCTTGCAATCAGGCCAGACTAGAATAGCTGCCGTCTTCACTATTCAGTTGAGTCATCTCGATTTGATTTCTCAGTATCGTGGACATCCCATCATGGAGGCCACCGATGTACTTAATACGTTAATGATGCTACGCTGGTTTTCTACATGTACGTCTTGTCTCAGGTTAACATCGGGCTGCTCGTCTACTGGCTCACGCCCCCTCATTCGCTCTTCGGTAGCCGTCTCCGCTGAAGGTCGAAGCGTCAGGTCGGCTTGTGGTGCCAACAGCACCGATTCCAGTTGTTGCGTGGACAAATCAAGAAGATTTTCATAACCTAGAGTTGCTGTGGTTGATCGACCGAAGCCGACGCTTCTTTCCGTCTCACGTCGTTCTCGAGGACTCGGCGATGTGGAAAATTTCTATCGGGCTCCTCTTCCGTCAGCCGGTGGGCCCATGGCTCTCGATGGTCGTAATTCGGCGCAGAAATCTCCAGTCATATTTATGGTTGTCTGATCCGGATCCATTCTGACCGCCTGGCTTGGTCTCCTTTCCATCGTCTTCCAGATGTTGGCCATCCCACCGCTGCCACCAGCTGAAATGTTTTACTACTGTATGGACATCCCGGATGGGTGGTCACCTGGTCTAAGAACCCTCTTTTACTACTACTGTATGGAACAGTATTAATATATTATTGGCCGTGAATTATATAACGTATGTACAGGGTTATGAAAGACTGTATGCATATGGGTGTGTCAATGGATAGACTCTAGTCTTAAGCCGGTAGTCACCCAGTATTGTTAATAGGCATGAGTATCAAGCTCTAGCCCTAAGCCGGTAGCTTGTGAGTGTAAGCGTGAATGTATTTCAACCTCTAGCCTTACGCCGTTAGGTTGTGAATATAAGTAAATGTGTGATGGATAATTGTTTATGTAGGATTTATTGGTAATATGTATGAGTATCAAGCCCCGTCACCTTCCCCCAGGCCAAAACAGGTCCCAAAAGGCCCAGCCCAGAAAGGGTTAATTCCCAGAGCTAAACCCACACGACTGTGCAATACGGTCGACTCCGGATTAAAGTAAACACAGACCGGACTTGTCAATGTGTGCTATTAAATTCGGCGGCGGCTCTTTACCAGTTCGGTGGCGGCATAAATGCAGCGGCCTGGTCACGGCTCTTCTCCGGCGGCGGCCTTTTGTAATATTACCTCTCCCAATATATTGGACGTCTTATCACCTTGGAATTTCTGGGAGACTGCCTCGTTTTAGCGGGAACAAGTCTTATATAGGTCCACCGCTCTTCTGTGTATAAAGGTAGAAACAAACGTCGACAATGCTAGCGCCCTCTTTTATGTCAATATACAACACTCCCCAATCAGTTTATCTGGACTTCGCTGGGAAACTATGGCTCTGGAGGAACAATCTATAATTCATAACGGACTTAACTGGTAAATCTCAGCCCCCAACTCTCTCTAGTAGATCTACACGACGACCTCAAAGTTCAGTATCATACTGCCGCATTCTTTATTGACGTCATCAACAGCGAAACAAGCAGTTTTACCATGGTGCTTTCGCCGTCTCAACTGATCGTTTGAGGTAATTTCACCGGGATTTCGAGGCATTGACTGTCTGCTGTATCATTGTAGTTCTGATTCCAGGAAAGTTCCAGCGTTGAATTCAATCAGGAAAGTGAACCGCACACGTAAACACAATGTTACTTTCGTTTTCAACCATAGTCACATGTCACACACTAGCCGTGATTTATTAAAGGGGAACCCAAGGGGTCGCTTGCATTTCTGCACTTTCGTTACGAAGGGTATTAGATACAAATATTTCAGAGCGAGGATGTAATAGACTTATCAATTCTTCTGCTGGGAAATGATGAACTATGTGACTGCCAGATAGTTAAAACGACCCAAACCAATCACAAAGAATTGATATATGATATGAACAACTTCATTTGCATATAATAATTTTTGCTACTCGGTTATTATTTACGATAAATGAAGTCGGAATATACGGTTTACTATGGAGCAATGACGACAAATGTTACTAGGAGCTACACATCAAAAACCATTTCAGATGAAAACTAGATCGACTTTATCTTTCGAGGATCATTATGTTGCTTTTACTTCAAATTTAGTGTTGAATCTACAAAAACGAAATAAATTATATTTTATCATTTTTGTCATATTTTAATAAAAGGTATAAAACACGTGCATGTTTCTCATTGGTCACCAAAATCGAGTTGATATGATACAAGTACAGTCCTCATGATACCGTATATGTATGCATGTGATGAAATCAAATTGAAAAAAAAAATCGTACGAGACTAGACAGTCCGCTGTAGAACACAGTTATCACCAGGCCGTCACATTTGTCTATGTCTGCAATTGCCTCTCAAGATACCCTCATATCATAGTCTCTCGATATGGTTAAGACCTATTTACATATATATTTTCTGCAAACTGATGGATAAGTTAAAAATAAATTTGGTAAAGAAATGGTAAAATAAATATAAATAATCTCCTGCTGCAATGGGGCTCATTCTGGGCGCATTATTAGCCTGCTTCCGTACCTCTCTATCCTCTCCTTTCACACCCCTCCCTTCCCTATGTAAACCATTATAGATAAGAGAGAAGTTGTCACAAGCATCTGGTTTTGCTCTAGTCTCCAGTTTTAGGTATTCCTCTCTGGATCGAGTGTACTCTAGCCTTAGCATATTGTTATATTCATAAGAAATCTTCGATCATAGTGTAGCAGAGCTAGAGGAAACGTTGAATGCTCTCTTGCATTCTTTTCCTTACATGTACCAATTCTTCCTCCCTCTGCGAAGGGTCCATTAGACAGGGCCATTAGACACTACTATTGTCCCAATTTCTGTTATTGTCCCAATTTCATTTGTTCTTTTTGAGACAGGAAGTGGGCGCTATTGTTTCATTTTACAAAATCTTTAGCATTAAATTTTTTTGTCTCAAGAAATCTTTCAATGTGGATAGCCCAGGCAATATCGATAAATTGAACATTCTGAGAATGTTATCTACTTAATATTCAAAGGTATATACAATTGTGTACATTCAAAGTGGATGCTCTTAATTTACTAATTCACTGGCATCACTCCTGGATATCGCTTTTAATTTGATACAGGTACGGTTTAGTAGTATTTTTACACAACTGAAAGAATAATAGCCGAGATAAGACATGTTGACCGCTAATATATCATATAGTAAAGCGACTAACAGTTAGCTTACTGTTCGAAGTTACAGAATAAGTGTGTCTTATTGTCCATTTCGGTCATTTGTACCTATGCAGTGATATTACCGAATTAACCGCAACACAACGGTGGCGGAAAAGGATGCGCACAATTTTTTTTTTTTTTTTTTAATAATTTTCAAGAAATAATCGGTTGAAGAAAAATACAGCCTAATGGACTCCAAATTTATATATGAAACCAAGCGTCAGATCCGACATTAGATATTGAGCCGTCGGCCATAAAAGAATTTCCGCGACAATAATCGAAATACCTATTTTGTATGATTAGGGTTTAATTACATCTGCGGATTGTGATCCAAGGCTTATTATTGAAGATTTCAGCTCGAATAATTTTCATTGAAGATCCTAGACAAGTTTCGCAGTTTTAACGCACTAAAATGCAATTCAACTTATCGCAGTTTCCAAGCTTATGGGATGATTGATATCCTTCGTCACGAAGTGTTAGATTTTGGAGAGGCGGTATAGGGTAATATTTACGTAACTTCTCTGAAACTAGGCCAGCTATTCCGGAATTGTTTGCCCAATTGTTAGAACAAATTATGATATAGTGATAGAGCGACTGAGTTGATGATTCAAAAGGGCTATGGATTTTTTTTCTCGCATGATGAAGAGAAAAAACATATATTTGCTGCATTTCTAGCTTATTTTCTGCATTTAATCAGATACACAGCTCACAAACCCACATAGTTGTCGCTCAAGCATGCTATATCACATACCAGTAATTTGGACATATTTTGTTTCCTTTTCATGGAAAAATAGTAAAGTAATTTTTTGCAAAATAAGGAAATTTTAGGAATGTTGAGGGTGGGATACAATTTAGCTTGATGAATCTTACCATAAGGATAGCTATCCCGTTAGAGGGTCAAAATTGGTCATTTTTGTTTTATTTCTTCATTCAAATATTCACTATTTTGTCTAACATTTGGTGAAAAAATGAAATCAAAATTCTAAGTAGAAGTGCTTCAATATTAGGATAAATCTTTAGTTTCTGAGGTACTGAAAAGATTAAATACATTGCCTTTTAGGTGGTCCGATATCCAGCTGGGAAGAGATGAACCTTTCACTCTACTGTCTATTGTAAGTCAATTAAAGCTGTCTGAGTGCTTATTGTATTGTTAATTGACACTCAGACACCCGCCGTGAAGTGATTAGCAAAGGTGTTAACATTTCTCACCTGAACAAGTTTTTAAAGTTTAAATTGGATGTTAAAGCACATTGATGAATAAACTTAATGTAATAGTTATCAAAAATAAATAGGAATTCGAGTAGATCCCATAAGACAGATAAAAAATGTATTTGACAATATAATTCAAGCAAAGAATTAGGATTAATTCTTTAGATGTTCAGCTGGACACTTTTTGCCCGATTTCTAGCCTTTCATATTTTTTTTTACAAAATCCGAGATTTAAACGTTTATTTCTCGAAAAGTATCCATACTACGCTTTTAAAATTTGGCATGCTTATTACTTATAAGGTGATGTAGTAAACATTATCTCACTTTTTGTAAGTTTGGCTTTGTTTTTTAATTATTCAACTTTAAAGACAAATGATCGTAAAATAGTACGGTTTTTTTCAATTTATTTTAGTAAAATTGCTGTAAAAAGAAAACCAGACAAAAATTAAAGAAATGAGATAAAGTTTACTAGTTCAAGTTGTCTCCTATCAAGGTATACCATCAAAGTTGAAAGAAAATCAACAGTTTTCATGAAATTTAAATTGAACAATGGACGCTAATGTTTTCGTTCGAATTATTTTAAATTGGAATAATTGCTACACAATAGCAGTGTCGGTTATACAAATCATATAGGTGGAATCCCTACGATATACGCTTTCATAAAATATATAGTTTATTATGGTTATCTTGTATATTTATTGGTACAGAAGACAAATTGTCACGGGGGTGCAAAAACTGCCTCTAAGGGGATAGCTATCCTTAATCAAGGTACTGGTCTTTTACTGCTTGATCGATGGTACAAACCATAGTGTAATGATGAAGTGGTTAGTTAATAAGTCAAAATATTGCGACGGTTTGTTTAGATGATAAAAACTGAACAACAAGCTATGGTGTTCCATTTCGGCCATTTTTGCCTCGCGCGTCGCAGGCGACGGGAAGGACGACGTCGCCCGCGACGTCGCCCTTCCCGTCGCCCTTCCCGTCGTGTTCTTATAATGTTAAGAGATAGAACGCGACGCGACGTCGCCCTTTTTATACGCGACGTCGCCCTTTCCGTCGCGCGTCGCTTTTAGCAACGCGACGCTATAGGCGACGTCGTACGACGTCGCCCTTCCCGTCGCCCTTCCCGTCGCGTTCTTATAATGTTAAGAGATAGAACGCGACGCGACGTCGCCCTTTTTAAACGCGACGTCGCCCACGACGTCGCCCATCCCGTCGCCCTTCCCGTCGCGTTCTTATAATGTTAAGAGATAGAACGCGACGCGACGTCGCCCTTTTTAAACGCGACGTCGCCCACGACGTCGCGGGCGACGTCGTCCTTCCCGTCGCGCGTCGCGCGTCGCCTTCCGGTATTATAGGACAAAATCGATCTGCGCATGCTTAGGGAGCAGCTATTGCGATGTGGATCGTATGGCGAGGCCGTCATTTCATGAATGATCTCTGCCACTATCGATGAAGAAAATGTCGGCGTAAATGAATAATGCTTATCCTGCATTATCGTATAGCTTTTAAATGGTGTTAAATGTTAGTCCATGCTTTGAATGATACCTATTATGAAATGATCTCTCGGAATATCTGTAACTCGCTGTGTTGTACTGTACACATTATATTTTCGCTTTCAAAAGATACGCAACCCCCACATCCGTACATCGTCTTGAACTTTTTCATTCCCATTGGATTTACGCCTGTATGTGTGTGTGGCTTTTATGTGTGCTTTTATGTGTTTGTGTGTTTTCATTTTCCAGATGTCCTTACAGTATACCTCCTTATGTGACCACATTGACCAGGGCGTTGAAAATATCCTGTTATTTACTGCTGTCCAAAAGTATTTACCGGTACTCAACCTGTCACGTCCCGACAGATTGTAGTGTAGATCTATAAGTTTTCAATTTAGCCGAGAGAAATAGCTCTCAAAAAGAAAAAAAAGAAATTATGATGGAATTGAAGTTATTTTACTGTGAGTATTATGTTCTCTCTACTCTTTCTAAAATGTGATTGAAGAATATTATTACTTCTGCACTCTTCGAATTTCCACGATCGTACTAGATGTTTGACCACAATTGAACTTAAAATTCAAGACGAGTTCTAAGAGTTCGGGTAGGTTGCTCTTTACTCATGCCCCCCCCCCATTATTTGCACCAAAAAAAAACCTGTTTGTGAAATACATATTCCTCACTGCGTGTTTGTCAGAGGGAAAAGTGGTCAAGCAGAGGAAACGAGGCATGTTTATGTATATAAATTCCCTCCAAAATGTACAGAGCCGTAAAAATGACATGCCTAAAAAAAAAAAAAAAATTATCTCGGGCCCCGACTTATTTATCTCGGGGCCCGAGGTAATTGTCCAATGGAATTGAAGGGTCATTCCGCCATTGTATCGACTGTTGTGTTACGTCGCTGAAGTTATTTTCTTATTCTCGCTTCGATATTCTAAATCGCTCTATGTGAAAGTAGTAACCTTCATGAAGATCGATATATTCCGACAACCATTATGTCTTTCGTATTATGTCTCTCATAACACGAATGGAACCATGATTTTTTCCAATAATCTTTCCTCGCTATGAATATAATTGTGAGTAGAATACTTCAAAATATTTGACGTTAACCCTATCATGCCTAGGGAGAGGGGCAAAATGCCTCCCCCCCCCTCCCTACCAAACTTTCTGTGTCATCTCCGGAACAACAAAAAATAAGAGCTGACACTTCGTGATCATCATCGAGTTTATCATATTGGGGCCATTTTTAGCCTATTTGCATAACGCCCCGAGGAGAGGATCATGGGTAAATTCAAGATGGCGACCATGTGTGGTACCAGAAAAGTGATGTTTTCGTCATTTTTCTTCAAAATTTCTGCTTTTCCAAGATGAAAAGTGGACAAAAACTATTTTATTGACACCACATTAATATTTATTGATTATCATGGAGTTTTTGTGGAGAAATTGCATAAATGAAAAAAAAAAAACATGAAAACTCCTGACCGAAAATGGACGTCATCAGTTACAAGCGTCTAGTCCGTCATTCATAACGCCAGCCGTCGTCCATTATTAGAGAATATCCGCGTCCATAATCCAAAGACCTATTCCATATTCCATAACAGTATTAGCACCAAATTCAAAATACAATCATAGTATACATAAACATAGGTTGTTTCTGCAAGAGAGAAGCGGTCAATATGTCTTCAATGATGCCGGCAAGACATCATGAGATGTTCCAAGAATATCAACCGTATCGCTGATCAGTATTCTTAATCCATAATATTTGTTGCTGCGTCGTCATCTAAAGAATGATGTATCTCAGTCACGCTTTGATTGTGACTGTTCATATGAGTACCATGGGGATCTTGAAGTACATGGGTTCATACGGCCCCTAGCCCCGGGTTGGGCGGGACGACACAAGTTACGAAACGTAACGCCATAGATCTTGCACGCTACGCTCGTATTTTGCTATCAGCATGTGATATGTATCGCCAAATTTGAGAAACTTTGAGTGGAGGCGCCTGGTGGTGTAGCCCTGTTTTATAAGTTTCTGCAACAATGTTTTGTGACGTTGCTTAAAATCGTCACATTTAACACAGGATCTAGCAAATGCTACTAGGCGCGATTTGTATACGCCATTTGCAGGTCCCACTGGAATATTACTGTCCAGAAAGGATAGTTTACGATGTCGAAATTGTAATCATCTCTTTTGTCATACAGTCGACGAGAGAGAAGGCCCGCTTCATTTTGATCCATCTTGGATTTTTTTTACATTTTCTGGTGGAGCTTGACCCAAGGGTATAGTGAGGTAACTTTCAGCCCCCTAGCTTAATTAGGGGGACCAGGCCTGAACAGGTCCCAAAAAGCCCAGGCCAGATAGGGTTAAGATCGTTAACCGTAGTAAAATCCGTGTACATTCCACAATATTTTGATAGCCACTTCTAGAATGGTCTAGATACCTTCCAAATAAACTTATCTATCTTTCTGACCCATTCTTAGGTGTTTGAAGCGGGGCCGCCATACTCTGCGAGCCAGCGCTAAAGGGATATGCTGAATTTACAGCGACTGTTTTTGTTGGTCCTATTTCTCCATTGTAATCTGTTTATGCCACTTTTAGAGTGGTCTAGATATCTTTCTAACAAATGTATCTGTAAATTCGTCCAGAAATCCGTTTAGTGTCACTTTAAGAAAAAGCAGCACAAAACGAATTTCTGGATGAACAGGATCAACAGATACAGTCGATGTAAACTGACAACAACGGGCTTCAGTCCATTTAGCGCTGGTTCGGAGGGTATGTCGTCCACAATTTGAACACATAACAAGAGCCCAAGGGGCTTCAATATACGCTCGTGTATCTGGAATTATGTTCTCTCTACTCTTTCTAAGATGTGATTGAAGAATATTATTACTTCTGAACTCTTCGAATTATCCGGCATTTCCACGATCGTACTAGATGTTTGACCACAATTGAACTTCAAATTCAAGACGAGTTCTTAGAGTTCGGGTAGGTTGCTCTTTACTCATGCCCCATTATTTGCCAAAATAAAAAAAAATAATAACGTGTTTGTGAAATACATATTCCTCACTGCGTGTTTGTCAGAGGAAGCAGAGGAAACGAGGCATGTTTATGTATATAAATTCCCTCCAAAATGTACAGAGCCGTAAAAATGACATGCAAGAAAAAAAAAAAAAAAATTCTCGGGCCCCGACTTATTTATCTCGGGGCCCGAGGTAATTGTCCAATGGAATTGGAGGGTTATTCAGCCATTGTATCGACTGTTGTGTTACGTCGCTGAAGTTATTTTCTTATTCCTTATTCCCGCTTCGATATTCTAAATCGCTCTATGTGAAAGTAGTAACCTCCATGAAGATCGATATATTCCGACAACCATTATGTCTTTCGTATTATGTCTCTCATGACACGAATGGAACCATGATTTTCCCAATAATTTTTCCTCGCTATGAATATAATTGTGAGTAGAATACTTCAAAATATTTGACGTTAACCCTACCATGCCTGGGGAGAGGGGCAAAATGCCCCCCGCCCCCTCCCTACCAAACTTTCTGTGTCATCTCCGGAACGACAAAAAGTAAGAGCTGACACTCCGTGATCATCATCGAGTTTATCATATTGGACCATTTTTAGCCTATTTGCATAACCCCCCGAGGAGAGGATCATGGGTAAATTCAAGATGGCGACCACATGTGGTACCAGAAAAGTGATGTTTTCGTCATTTCAAAATTACTGCTTTTCCGAGATGAAAAGTGGACAAAAACTATTTTATTCACATCACATTAATATTTATTAATTATCATGGAGTTTTTGTGGAGAAATTGCATAAATGAAAAAAAAAACGAAAACTCTGACCGAAAAATGGACGTCATCAAAGTTACAAGCGTCTAGTCCGTCATTCATCATTCTGCCGTCGTCCATTAGAGAATATCCGCGTCCATAATCCAAAGACCTATTCCATATTCCATATAACTGTATTAGCACCAAATTCAAAAATACAATCATAGTATACATAAACATAGGCTTGTTTCCTGCAAGAGAGAAGCGGTCAACAGTCTTCAATGATGCCGGCAAGACATCATGATGTTCCAAATATATCAAATCCGTATCGCTGATCAGTATTCTTAATCCATAATATTTGTTGTCAAGTCGTCATCTAAAGAATGATGTATCTCAGTCACGCTTTGATTGTGACTGTTCATATGAGTACCATGGGGATCTTGAAGTACATGGGTTCATACGGCCCCTAGCCCCGGGTCAAGCGGAATTAGACACAAGTTACGAAACGTAACGTCATAGATCTTGCACGCTACGCTCGTATTTTGCTATCAGCATGCGATATGTATCGCCAAATTTGAGAAACTTTGAGTGGAGGCGCTTGGTGGTGTAGCCCTGTTTTATAAGTTTCTGCAACAATGTTTTGTGACGTTGCTTAAAATCGTCACATTTAACACAGGATCTAGCAAATGCTACTAGGCGCGATTTGTATACGCCATTTGCAGGTCCCACTGGAATATTACTGTCCAGAAAGGATAGTTTACGATGTCGAAATTGTAATCATCTCTTTTGTCATACAGTCGACGAGAGAGAAGGCCCGCTTCATTTTGATCCATCTTGGATTTTTTTTACATTTTCTGGTGGAGCTTGACCCAAGGGTATAGTGAGGTAACTTTCAGCCCCCTAGCTTAATTAGGGGGACCAGGCCTGAACAGGTCCCAAAAAGCCCAGGCCAGATAGGGTTAAGATCGTTAACCGTAGTAAAATCCGTGTACATTCCACAATATTTTGATAGCCACTTCTAGAATGGTCTAGATACCTTCCAAATAAACTTATCTATCTTTCTGACCCATTCTTAGGTGTTTGAAGCGGGGCCGCCATACTCTGCGAGCCAGCGCTAAAGGGATATGCTGAATTTACAGCGACTGTTTTTGTTGATCCTATTCCTCCATTGTAATCTGTTTATGCCACTTTTAGAGTGGTCTAGATATCTTCCTAACAAATATATCTGTAAATTCGTCCAGAAATCCGTTTAGTGCCACTGTAAGAAAAAGTAGCACAAAACAAATTTCTGGATGAACAGGACCAACAGATACAGTCGATGTAAACTGACAACAATGGGCTTCAGTCCATTTAGCGCTGGTTCGGAGGGTATGTCGTCCACAATTTGAACACCTAACAAGAGCCCAAGGGGCTTCAATATACGCTCGTGTATCTGGAATTACATTGGCCCAAATTGCAAGGTTGTTTAATAGCCTTGATTCCAATTGGTAGCTAGCCTACAATTTTGTGCTTCTGAGACTGTAACATATATAACATCTTATATTGAATGATAAACTAAAACGAGCTTAACTCTTGGTAACTAGTTGATCGTGAAGCAATAGCTGAGAGCTCACATATCCCACACTGAACTCGACAATACGGTAGTTCCCCTAATAATTCAATCACAGGAAGTTCATTTTTCAACTTTGTTATTCAAACAGAGAGAAAAAGTGACATTTCCATTCTTCATTCAAATTGAAGAAAAGTCATATAATGACAAAATGTGACACTTTGTGGTTGGTGCCATGGAGAATATTGCCAGATTTTTGCCATTTTTGCTGCACTTCGGGTGATCGAATTATTAGGGGAATTACCGTAGTCAAACACAAGGAAATAGTAGTTTTCCTGCAAATGGATTCCTTTCAGACGAGAGAATTTTTCATGAAGGAATAAGAAACTGATGAAGTAAACCTTTGTTCTTGAGTTAATAAACAGGTATGAAGTTCAAAAAGAACCCTTCCCCGTTAAATTAGTAAGTGTTGGGTTTTTATTTCACAACAGTTTAACTAAATGTAACTGTTTCAAATATGAGAGACAACTCCAGAGGAGGAATGCCATATACATGTAGGGGAGAGAACTCTGAATATTCCAACCTAACACATATGGTCAGCTAAACTTGATTCAGTTTAGAAGGACTGTGACCTTGGCCTTTGACAAATTGATCTCAAAATGTATGGCTCCTATCTGCCATGCGAGTAATATACTCAAAGTTTGGTACCATTCCATACCTTGAAACTAAGAGATATCGCATGAAGAACAAGTGTTAATGGATGAATGGACAGAACGCAACATCGCATTACACGACTTCGTCTTCGTCAGGCATATGAAAATGTTACTTTTAATGATTTCTTGATTTTAGGGTGACAGTGACCTTGACCTTTGACCCACATTTTGGTATGAAACACATGTCACTCTAATGTATCTACTGGCAGAAAAAAAGTTATTTTTTAAGGATTTCCTGATTTTCGGATCAGTGACCTTGACCTAAATTTTGGTATCGATGGACACAAAAAAGTCATGATTTTTATGAATTTTATGATTTTGGGGGTCAATGACTTCGACGTTCGGCCTTGACCTACATTTTGGTATGTGCTACATCACGTCCCCCTAATGCAAAAAAAAGTAATTTTCAAAGATTTCTTGATTCTGGAGTCACAGAGACCTTGACTATTGACCTTTACCTAATTTTTGGTAGACGACAAATCGTCACAAAAAATCTTGATTTTTAACAATTTCACGATTTTGGGGTCACAGTGACCTTGACCTGTGACCTTGATCTTTGACCAGGTCACTTGACCTACATTTTGGTATGTGACACAGCGGGTCCCCCTAACTTATCTACTGACACAAAATCATGTTATTTTTAATAATTTCCTGATTTTGGGGTCAGTAATTTTTTACCTTTCACCTTGACCTAATTTTTGGTATGCGACACTTCATTTCGCCCTATTGAATCCACTTACAAACAATTAGTAATTTTTAATGATTTCCTGATTTTTAGGTCCCACTGATCTTTGACCTTGATTCTGGGGTCACAGTGACCTTGACTATTGACCTGGATCTAAATTTCGGTACATGACCTACATTTTGGTAGGTGACACATCGTGTCCTCTTAATGTATCTACTGACACAAAATAATGTTATTTTTAATAATTTCCTGATTTTGGGGTCACAGTGACCTTTGACCTTCGACCTTGACCTATTTTTTGGTATGCGACACTTCATTTATCCCTATTGAATCCACTATCAAAAAATTAGATATTTTTAATGATTTCCTGATTTTTTCCTGTCACACTGTCACCTTTGACCTCTGACCTCCACCTACATTTGTTATGCAAGACATCGTTCTCCCCTAGGGCATTCACTCACCAAAAATTAGAACTGTAGATAGAAAACTGTCAATGATCAATGATTTCCTGATTTTAGGCAACAGTGACCTTTGACCTCTGACCTCGACCTCGATTTTGGGTCCACCTCGTCTCCACCTAGTGTATCCACTCACGAAAAATTGCAACTGTGGATAGAAAACGTTCACAGATATAGACCCGACATGAACACTTCAGTGATTTCCTGTTTTTTAGGCCAGTGACCTTTGACCTCTGACCTCGACCTTCATTTTGGTACGCGACACATCGTCTCCCCGTAGGGTATCCACTCGCAAAAAATTAGAACTGTAGATAGAAAACTGTTCCAGATATAGACCGGACACGAGGGACGGACAGACGGACGGACAGACAGACGGACGGAAACCGCCATCACATAATACGCCCGCCTTTTGGCGGGCGTATAAAAATGGGTCAGGAGTAGTATACAAAGCGTAAATGGAGGTCGATTGACCTCAGAAATTTGCATATTACCTCTGTGACGTCACGCGACAGCCAATCAGAAGCGAGTATTGTGTCACATGGGGGCATGTGTGGTGGTGGGTGGTGGGTTTAAGATGGCGGCTGGTGGTGGTGGGTGGTGGGTTTAAGATGGCGGCTTGTGGTGGTGGGTGGTGGGTTTAAGATGGCGGCTGGTGGTGGTGGGTGGTGGGTTTAAGATGGCGGCTGGTGGTGGTGGGTGGTGGGTTTAAGATGGCGGCGGCTTGTGGTGGTGGGTGGTGGGTTTAAGATGGCGGCTTGTGGTGGTGGGTGGTGGGTTTAAGATGGCGGCGGATTGTGGTGGTGGGTGGTGGGTTTAAGATGGCGGCTTGTGGTGGTGGGTGGTGGGTTTAAGATGGCGGCTTGTGGTGGTGGGTGGTGGGTTTAAGATGGCGGCTTGTGGTGGTGGGTGGTGGGCTTAAGATGGCGGCTTGTGGTGGTGGGTGGTGGGTTTAAGATGGCGGCTTGTGGTGGTGGGTGGTGGGTTTAAGATGGCGGATTGTGGTGGTGGGTGGTGGGTTTAAGATGGCGGCTGGTGGTGGTGGGTGGTGGGTTTAAGATGGCGGCGGCTTGTGGTGGTGGGTGGTGGGTTTAAGATGGCGGCTTGTGGTGGTGGGTGGTGGGTTTAAGATGGCGGCTTGTGGTGGTGGGTGGTGGGTTTATGATGGCGGCTTGTGGGTTTAAGATGGCGGCTTGTGGTGGTGGGTGGTGGATTTAAGATGGCGGCTTGTGGTGGTGGGTGGTGGGTTTAAGATGGCGGCTTGTTTAAGATGGCGGATTGTAGAAAAACGTATAAAAGGAGGCGATTTTTAGGGATGGGGTGTATTCATTGCACTACCCTGCGGAGCACTCTGACTCACCTGACCTGACCAGCCTGCCTGCCTGCCTGCCTGCCTGTCTGCTTCACCTCTAGCCAGCCAGCCAGCCTGCTTGCCTGTTTGTATGAGCTGTGTAGAACCTTTTACTTTTTTTAATTTTACGAGTGCAAATTCAGGAGACTTTTACACCGTAGCAGTTGCTCATCAGCCTGAGCCCATAGTCATGGAGTCATCATCATTTTTAGTGAAGCTTGGAAAGTACCGTGTTCGCCTGATTGATGAGATGCAGCATGTGGGCGAATTATGTGATTTCCTTATGGAGGAAAACATACTCCTGAAACAGCGTGTCGAAGAAATCATGGCTGAGAAAACCACTTCAGCACAAAACACAGCCATCATCGATGGTGTACCGCGCTTTACCGCCTATGCATTTCTAGCCTTCGTGGCGGGGTTGAAGATCACGGGAAATGAAGAACTAGCAGATCTACTTGAAGCCCCCGTTATACAAGATGATGATATCTTAGTCATGGATACCACCGAAGAGCGTACAGTTAGCAAACGTACGCAACCAGCGTCTGGTGTACCTGCCAAACGCACTGCACGACCCAAACGGCTCCGACTAACACCTTTAGAAATACCTGAGTCAGTGCTTCAGCCAGTATCCCAGCAAGTGCCTGAGCCTGTGAAAGAAGAGGTGCAACTTCCTATGTCTGTGCAGCATATCAATAACATTATCCAGCAGGCCTACCAGGCAGCCCACACGGACATTTGGGAGCTCTCAGCCTATTTAACTGTGAGTGTCAAAGACGAAGAAGTGCATTTTAACGCATCGGGCTTTAACGACAGACCCGCTAGGCATATTGCCTTGACCTTCGACACCTGGCAAAAACTGGAGACCCTTGATTACGCCATCGATGCGGTTATTCGCGACCAGGGGGGTGACGAAGCGAAATTTTATGTGGGTGACGACATCTTTGTCAGCTGTGCCTATTTCAACGACCAGCTCCTGGTGCATATCTGCAAATGGAAAATGAGGTTAGATACGCAAGAGCGTGTTCCTTGTCCTCAGGGTGTCACCTTGAAATTAACGGCGTGGCGGAAGTTGCAGAGTCTCACAGCTAAAATTCGTCAAGCCCTGGCTTCCCAGGTGTCTCACTATATTTATAAGAAGTACATCGACACAGTCCTGGATCTTATCAGACCTCGCATTCGACACTTGCGTATCCAAGCATGTGCAGGCTGTGAGAATAACAGTCCGATAAAGATGCATACGTGTGTGGACAATAGTGTACCCTCATACGCGCTGATCACTGAGGCACTACAGGACGTCACCGAGGAGCAAATTGCCCTGGCGTTGGAAGCTGCCTGCCCTCCCAGAATTCCACGTGAAGAGATTGCTACCTATATCTACGTGCACCAGGGGCGGAAAGACGATGATGAGTTCAAACAAGTCTTGTTGCAGAACTATTGAACAAGTGTGGTGTTGAAAAACATTTACCGTATTCCTACACGTTCATTGAAGTGGCTTGAGAGCGTATAATTGTATTAAAATTCAATACTCAGAGTTTTTAACTGTTAATTGTATTAAAATTCAATACTCAGAGTTGAAGACGTTCATTCTATTGTCTTGTTGTATAAATATTGAGCATTTTCAAGTCTTATTGCATTGGAACATTCAGACATTATCATCTGCCAGTCTTGCTCAAGCTGAAAATACGGCTTCTCTCCTCACGTATTCCTACACTATGTTCATTTTATGTTCATTGTGCATTGAAGCGCCTTCATAGCGTATAATTGTATTAAATTCAATACCCTGGTGAACACGTTCATTCTATTTGTGTTAATAAAAAATAGTAGAAAATTAAAAAAATGGTTTGTTAGTGTTCATTTTTTTTTTTTAAATTTTTTTAGAAAAAATTTCATAGGGGGAATGATGGGAGCTGGTGTTATTTTTTTGGGTGCTTTTTGAGTTAGAAGTTTCCTCTTTCGGAAAAATGGGGTGGCCCTGAAAAGGGCCTTTGGAAAAGTGTTACGACACTTGTTTTAGGAGCGGTAAATTATCTTTACTCCGGCTACCTGCTTCCTACACACGGGACACTTGATTTTTAAATGCTGTTCGTCCGTTTCAGCGCAGTGGCACATGTGCCCTATACATGTTAGTGTCACCCAGCATTCTTCACATAGGCATAAATGCCCGCACGGAAATAGGGCGTACAGGCTTTCCTCGTCTGTACACACACTGCAGCTTGATTTACTTTGTTCCTCCTGTAGGTCTTCTTCTTGTTTTGAAATCATAACGTCCATTTGATCCATGTCTTGTCTCATGTGATTAATCTCTTCGTTCAGGCGGGTTACCTCGGCCCAAGAGCATGGTGGTGGTTGTGGTGGTGTTGTTGTTGTTGTTGTTGTCTCGGTAGCCGACGTTGTTTCGGAAGCCGACGTCGTTATAATCGGAGTTTGGGTAGCCGATGTATTTGCTGGAGGTCTGTTACTGTTTAACCAGGGGAGTTCCTCTTCTTCATCAGTTATATCCTGATCTTGTTCATCTTCCATCACCACCCTCCTGATTTCTTGGTCTTGTTCTTGAATTCGCTGTCTTATCAACCTCGCATCTTCTTCCATTACCTCCCTCCGCAGCTCTTCCAGTTGTTCTTCACTTCGCCGTATCATCGTTTCGTCGGCAATAACCTGCTGAAAGCTTGTAATTATTGCCACTCCACCATCGTTATGTTCATCTCCACTCGTAATCACCTCTCTGTGTTCTCTAGGGTCTCTAGGATCGGTGAATAGTCTTCGTCTTGTACCCATCATTGTAGTTGTGAATAAATGGCAACATACTACGCGTTATTTATAGTCTAGACGGCTGGTGGTGGTGGGTGGTGGGTTTAAGATGGCGGCTTGTGGTGGTGGGTGGTGGGTTTAAGATGGCGGCCGGTGTGAGCGGGTGCAAGATGGTGGTATCTGCTAAAAAAAATTGTGTTTTATTTTTCCAACTTTAAAACGGTCTCATTTTTTGCAATAAATGTGAGTTCACTGCAGCATGTTTATCGAAAAGAAAAAAACTAGGAAATTTTCCCCATTTGACACCCATAGCTGTACTCACATTTTTGCTTGCACACTGTATAGTGCTGTGTTACCGTAGCCCCAAGGATAAAATTTCATAGTTTTCTTTCGATAAACCAGCTACAATTTTCAGGGTCACATTATAAGGCTGTGACCAACATACCTGACGTATTTTTACCCAGGAAAACCGATTTATTTCCAGTGTACCGGGTTTTCCACACTACCACACCATAACCTTACGCGTCTAAAAATCGATAAAATTATTAAAAATAGTGGCTTAGTCTACCGCTACCCTGCTAAAATTTTAAATGCTACACCATCAGTTGCCCCAGTTCAACTTGAAATAAAATTTATACGTGCACTCGCATTTATTGCAAAATCACACCCGTTTAAAATTGGAAAAGAAACACAAAAATATTTCTCCAGCGTAAGTGAGCACAAAAAATTTAAGATGGCGGCTGGTGGTGGGTTTAAGATGGCGGCTTGTGGTGGTGGGTGGTGGGTTTAAGATGGCGGCGGCTTGTGGTGGTGGGTGGTGGGTTTAAGATGGCGGCCGGTGTGAGTGGGTGCAAGATGGTGGTATCTGCTAAAAAAAATTTGTGTTTTATTTTTCCAACTTTAAAACGGGTCTCATTTTTTGCAATAAATGTGAGTTCACTGCAGCATGTTTATCGAAAAGAAAAAAACTAGGAAATTTTCCCCATTTGACACCCATAGCTGTACTCACATTTTTGCTTGCACACTGTATAGTGCTGTGTTACCGTAGCCCCAAGGATAAAATTTCATAGTTTTCTTTCGATAAACCAGCTACAATTTTCAGGGTGATATTATAAGGCTGTGAGCAACATACTTGACGTATTTTTACCCAGGAAAACCGATTTATTTCCAGTGTACCGGGTTTTCCACACTACCACACCATAACGTTACGCGTCTAAAAGTCGATAAAATTATTAAAAATAGTGGCTTAGTCTACCGCTACCCTGCTAAATTTTTAAATGCTACACCATCAGTTGCCCCAGTTCAACTTGAAATAAAATTTATACGTGCACTCGCATTTATTGCAAAATCACACCCGTTTAAAATTGGAAAAGAAACACAAAAATATTTCTCCAGCGTAAGTGAAGACAAAAAAAAAATATAAAAATTTCGCTGACGTCCGCGCCTTACACTATAAATAGCGCGCAGTATTTACTAGACGTGCACAAGCTTTTCAAGAGTCCAGTCATGAAGTCATCCCTGGCTGAAATCATGGATATTGACATATCAGACTTGATCACAAATCATGATAATGAAGTACAAGCGCTCGGCAACATCATTAATATCGTACATGACGAGCCATGGTTGGATGCTATAATGGAAGACTTATTTAAAGACGAACCCCAGGACCACCCTAATCAACACCCCCCAGGAGCGACACCGCATCTTAGTGACCCTCCCCCAGCAGCCACATCGCATCTTAGTCACTTCCCAGCAGCGACACCGGATCTTAGTCACTTCCCAGCAGCGACACCGGATCTTACCACAGTCCAATACCAACGTTTTGACGACATAGACCGCGTGCTAGAAGCTATGTTGAAACACCAACAACAACAACAAAGCCCCAAGCTAAAGAAAAAGCAGGAGAAACGGCACAAGAAGAAACAGAAGAAGATGAAACAGAAGAAGAAGAAACAGAAACAGAAACAGAAGA